>JANHZU010004261.1:111877-125815 GCA_032468055.1 Acrochordus granulatus
GGGTTGTCCTGCAGGGACATTTCTGTTTCTTGGGTCCCCTTTCTTTAGTCATGCATTCTCCAATCATGTAGGTTAGGGTGCCTCGAAAATAGCCCATGTTGAGCTGTATAGCACAGCTGATGATGTTCCTTTCATCAGGAATTGACCATAAAAGATGTTTTATGACATTTTGTATTATGTTATAAAATGTTTTATGATAATATTTATGCCATAAAGTGTTTTATACAATTTGCCAAATTTCAATTCCATGGGAGCCGTGGGTTCCAGATTTTGGGCACATTCTGTAAGTTAGACCATTTGAGGTACCTTAGTTCAAAAATGGGTGCCCCATGATGCAGCATTTTGCTCAGTTAAAAGTTACAGGAAGAAGGGTTTTACAAGTACTGTATATAGATATTATTTAAGGCAATAATTCTTAAAAAGATTTTGAATATTTTGCTTCTCATCTAAATAGTGAATTTAATTTTAAATGTTAGTAAAATTAAATTCACTATTTAGCCCAGGGGTATACAACTGTGTGGCAACCAGCTGGAGGAGATGTAGCTGGAGAAGTGAGGGTCGCATAGGATATTTTTGGTTTTTTTTCCCTCAATGTTTTATGTTGTAAGACAGTGTTTCTTAACTTTGGTAGCTTTAAAATATACGTTCTTCAGCTCCCAGAATTCCCCAACAAGCATGCTGACTAAGGAATTCTGGGATTTGAAGTTCACCTTCAGATCCAAAAGCAGAGAGATTTCCCTTCTGTCTTGGCAATGGAGAGACTCTTAGGGAAGCCTTCAAGCCCCTATGACAGTATGTCTCAAGCTCAGCAACTTTAAGAAGTGTGGACTTCAACTCCCAGAATTTCCCATGCCCCAACATGCTGGCTGGGGAATTCTGGGACTTGAAGTCCACATGACATAAAGTTTCCGAGGTTGAGAAACGCTTGTAAGAATGGGAACGGGAACAAGGAATCTCTTAAGAAGCAAACCACTCATTTCTCCCCTTAAAAACCTTCCAAACCCTCCAAAAGCCAAAAATCGCAAAGGCAAAACAAACAAACAATTTGGCAGAAAGGTAAAAATGAACATAGGAAGATTTTGAGATTCAGATAGTTTCCTTATGGTAATTTTAAATGAAAAAGGATTGGTTATGAGGAGAAATGTCCTTATTTCTGTTCCTAATCTCCAGTCTAGCTCAGAAAATTATCAAGTTGTTAAAAATATTTTCTTTGGAAAACATTTTCCTTAGAAGAGGCAATGGAAGGGGGGCTTTATTATTTTTAATAAATATTTATTTATTTTGCTTACTACAAATCTGCTGAATTTCAGATGTTAAAAAGGAATCTATCTGTGTTATCCAACCCTTGGCCCCCATACTGTGCCTGAACTAATAGCATTTCCATTTCTGTACACTGATGTATGCACCATGCTCCCATCCGCAGCAGCCTCCCCATTCCCAAATTTTCAAAGCCTGGCATATTTTTAGGAACGTGGATCTCATTAAAGCAAAGAAACAGGAGTCTGAAAAATAAGATTCTAGCCTCCTTATTGCTTAAGGGAAATCCAGAAGGAAAAAAACAGGAAATTGTCCGTGCCCCACCAAAAAAAATTATCCAAACAACCCCAATTTTGCTGCAAATCCAACATGCTATTTCTAGAACAGCATAGATATTTTCAGTGATACAACTGCTTCCTGCCTTCTTCTATCTTGACATCTAATAATATTAGAGCCTAGTAGATCAGGCTTATCTCTCACTCCTCTTTGCCTTCCATCTCTGCCTAATCAAGTTAACTAGCTGGTGCAAGGACTAATCTAAACATTCAGCAAACGAAGACGACATTGTCCAAAGAGGCAGAGTGCACATGTTTTTTGAATGTTTGCCCTGAGCAGTGTTTCTCCACCTTGGCAACTTTAAGATATGTGGCATGAACTCCATGCTGGCTGGGGAAATCTGGGAGTTGAAATCCATCCACACATTGTAGAGTTGCCAAGGTTGAGAAACACACATCTAAGGCATCCACTCATTCCTCCCCAAAACTAGACATTTATTATGCTGGTAAGGCAGATGCTAGCACCATCTATATCTTTCAAGTGGAATAGTTTTTTAACCTATAACTTTAATGCAGGGAAGTTGTGGGGGAAAGAGGCCCAAGTATCCATATCCTAAAGTGACATAACCTTAAATCTTTACCACTTCAACCTGAGCATTTCTATAAAGTATTTGTGTGGCAGTCCCTATTCTTCTATCTAACTTTCCAGTATCTATTTACCTGATTTAATAGTCACCACAAAAATGTCATAAAATTAGGTTGGTTTCATGGATGCCTCAATTTACAACCATCATGACATATGATGGAAATTGTATAAGGTCCTTGGTGCTCTCTGAACTTAGTTGTTTTCTTGCAGACATTTCATTACCAAACTAGGTAATATCATCAGTGCAAGAAGGGAATGGGATTTGCTCTTTTTTTATATAATGATTTGCTCTGTCTGTGTTGGGTGGGAGTCCTCAACATATGACCATAATGAAGCCTAAACAATATCTTCCAACAAATTGGATACTCACACACTTTATCAAAAAGTGCTTAACTATTCAATTCATTACGGCACATTAACACAGTCTGTGAAAAGGATAACACTGCTATATATCAAAAACATCTCAGAAACCACCAACAGACTATTACAACTACATGGCACACAAACTAAAGCCCTCCAAAACATCCTAAGTAAACCAAAAGATCCAGCAGCCCCAGAAGAAAAAACAGGAGTCATCTACAACAGAAAATATAAGGAATGTAATAGCCACTATGTAGGACAAACAGGGATAAGATCAGCAGAGTGCATCCATGAACACCTACTAGCAGTCAGAAGATATGATGAAAACTCCCTAATTTCACAACACGTGGACAGACTGAACCATAGTTTCAGCTGGGAAACTATAAGCATCTAGACCAAGCCAAATCCAAAAATGCTAGAGAATTCTTGGAAGCCTGGTACTCAGACAAATCAGCCATCCACAGGCTCATAGAGATGAACAACATCTATATACCATTCAAAAAGAGACAGTCAACACCCAACAGTCAACATCCAGATAAGCAGGAATTAACACCAAGATTACAACTAGATTAACAATCAAGAAGTAGACAATATTTCAGCCAAGGAATTATCAACTCAGACAAACAAGCTAACAATAAACAGTAGCCTAATCAAGGAATACCAAGAACACTCCCACCCAACATGGACAGAGCAAATCATTGTATAAAAAGAGAGCAAACCGCATTCCCTTCTAAACACTGATGAGTTTGGTAATGAAATGTCTGCAAGAAAACAGCCAAGTTCAGAGAGCACCAAGGACCTTTATACAATTTCCGTCATATGTCATGATGGTTGTAAATTGAGGCATCCATGTAAACAACCTAATTTCATGACATTTTTGTGGTCACCATTAAGCAAATGCCCTGATCGTTAAGTAAACTCATTGTTCGCAATTGGTGTTTTTTGCCAGAAACTGGAAGTAAATGTTTCTGGCAAAAATCATAAATTGCAATCAAATGACCACAGGCCACTGCAAAAGTCTGTACATGTAGGACAGTTGCAGAGTGCTCAAAATGTGATCACATGACCACAGTAGTGGGAGGTAGCTGTCAGAACTTTGAATCTGGGTCGTAAGTACCTTTGGGGAGTTCGTTGTAACTTTGAGTGGTCACTAAGCAACCAGCCTTAAGTTGAAACTACCTGTACTTTCCCCAACAAAGTTTTTAAACAAAAACTTAATAGGTAACACAGGCATATGTTCAGCAAGGATGACCTAGCAAATGTTTTAAATTCTTAAAATTCAATTTATTTTCAAATATGATACTATGAAATAGGAAAACAGGAGCAGAAGAGAATATTTTAAGTATTCTATATTTAACATTCTAATATTTATAGAAGAGTTAAAAAGAGAAAGCCACCCCTGAAGTTTGTATGGAAGCCTGCTTCCGCATGTAAGTTTGTATGGAACTGCAGGGGAAGAAACTGCACACACTTGTTCATGTTCCTTTCTACTCAGAAGCCACAAATCCATCTCTTTCAGGGTGAGGACAGCACTTAGGAAAAGTTGTGGTTACTGATAGTAGCTTGTCAGCCGCATAGCTTTGCCTTCGTATCAGAACAGAAAATGTGCCTGACTCCTCTCATACATTTTAGAAAGCAGCAACAGTAATCATCATCCTAATGATGATGTAGTCAGCTGAGCTGAGGCACAGCGCGTGGTGGATAACCCAAGCATAGTTCAGCACTCAAATACAGCAACTAGTGAAGTATCCTTTGTCTGCCTGAGAGTGCAAAAACGGAGATTGCAGCAGGCCATCATATTCAGCCATGAGGCTGTTTCCAGCTTGGTGAGTCATCAGTTATGTTGGCATGACCCGCATCTCAATTCTTGGAAGAGTTTTCTCTCAGACTGATGCAGAATTCATAAACTGCTCTAAAAGTCTCCTAGCCACATCTCTGAGTGGGTTTCTAAAGTACGATAACCCACGATTTACAAATTTATGTCTTAACATGCTGAGTGAACCCTGCCACTGTGGTTAAGTTAATGAACCATAGTTATGCACAACCTAACTTAAGCACAGCCATTATATTCTTTTTAAAGAAAGTTTTATGCTGTTACACATGTGAAACTCTTGGCATCTACCACATCCATAGTAAAAGTTAAAACCGATAAAAAGAACAAATGAAAAGCAATAGTATTATCTAAAATCAGAGCAAAACAAAGAACAAATTGAGAATATGACAACATCTTAATTAAATTAAAAAAGTCCTCCAGAGGCTCTCCATTTCTCTGTAAATATATTGATCGCAAAGGTCTTTATAACTCACAACCAGCACTTTCAATTGTAGCTGGAAACCCACTGATAAGCAGTGCAGAGCTTGCCTATCACTCACTCAGCATTTAGTGCCAGATATTAAGTGGACCATGCAACAACGTCACTCTTCTAGAAGTCTTTCAGGGTAGCCCCAAATGGAGCATATTGCTGTAGCTCAACTGATAGTGATAGAAGATAAAGGTTTTTTTTTATTTCCTCTGTTCTTCAAAAAACGTGGATGGGATTAGCCCAACTGTATATCATAAGAGTATTGTCAAGTGTGCTGAGTGACAGTGATGTCACCAAAATGTTCAGGTCAATTTCATGGTGCTTATGATTCTACCCATCTCTCTTTAGATAACAGCACAACATTTTATTTATAATGTGGGGTGGCGAGATAAAAGGACAGGGGTGTCCACAAGTAGGGCAGAGGAATAAAACAAAAGGGGACAGCATACAAACTAATTCCCTCCATTTTTTTATGTGTGTCATACAAATGTAGTCATTCCCACCAGCTTGACCCCTGAGCCGTGGATAACCCTGCCCAAAGGATTAAGTAGTCTATACTGAGAACTGTTCAAAGAGCTACCTTTCAAAAATGCCAGTTCCATCAAAATTTCACCCTGAGCATTCATTTACAAACTGTTTTTCCTCATGGAAGGTCACAATTTCAAAGCATGTCTTGTCTGTATGCACGGCCAAGATACAGCGCCGTAGGCAGCATGTCAGAATAAAAACTTGGCCTTGGACATTTGCCTGCAAAAAATCCTCCACTAGTGAGAAGCAAAAGGGGGTGCCTCCATATGTGAAATGCCTGTCTGAAGCATTCACTGGAGGCAAGATGCGTTTAACGGTTTCTGCTGCTTCATAATGTTTATTTGATTTTCACATTGGCTGGAAAAGCAGTGTACAGTGAAAATGTACGCAAGGTAGAAGTACAAAGAACAGTGAGAGGAATGTCATTGCCTTAGTGCTGAGACATATAGGTGAAAAGCTTTTTTTTCCAGGATGGTGATTAAAACATTGCCTTCCCCAATGGGTATTTTCCACCCGTGCAGGCTGGGAATAATGGGAGCTGCCATCTATTGTAGTGGGAGGGCACCAGATTAGTAAGGCTAACTGTGTTGGATGAAACCCAGAACTGAGTCTGAAGTGTGACAGCTCCAGAATTGCTGGCAAAGACGGAGGGCCTTAGGACAAACGAGATGCTCTCTGAACCAACTGATGCCCTACCATCAGCGTGTTTTTTTCAGAGGCAGAGAGAAATGCACGCCTAGTTTTTAAAGTAATTGAGAAAGCTACACTTGCAGCGTAGCTAAGTGAGGGGAGAAAAAGAGAGACAACAATAGCTTTGCACAGTTGAACAGTGATGCTATTATCTCACCAGCACAATGCAGGCGAGGCAAAATTATAAATAGCAGCAGTGTAATGCTGGGAGTTGCTATTTGGCAGCGCTGCTAGCAGCTACTTCGCTCTGGCCCCAGAAGCTGCCGAAAGAGCTGGAAATTACAGATCAGTCACTCGATTCTTGACTCCGTGTGGTGCCCTGAAATACAGTGCATTATATCTGAAGGAACATGTTTAATTCCTATTACACGATAATAACAACAGCATGTGCGGTTATCGCTTTTCAAGAAAGCATACATAAAACAGGGCTAGCAGGTATCATGAGAAGAATTAGCAACACAGATGTTTTGAGTTAGCTTACCATCTGGTGCCCCCTCCCATTATAATAGATGGCAGCTTCCATAATTCCCAAAAAAAGTAGAGAGATTATAGAAATGCAAGAGTATACAAAAATAAAGAGGCATAGATTCAAAGAAACACACAAAAAAGTTCCAACTTCTTTTCCAGCAGACATAACTAAAACCTACATTAATTTTGCTCTACAGTCACAACATAACATCCATTTTTAAATAATCTATTAATATTACTAGTCAGCATTAAGCCACTGGGGGCTCCTGTCTCTCTTGTCTGCTTGCTTCCTGGGGAGTATCTTTCCCCTTGTCCCTGAAGGTCATCCAGATATTACATTAACAGAGTAAATAAAAACACCTTTTCGGGTGTTCAGATAAAGTCTATTAAATGAGACATCCTTGCCTTGGAGCTTGATATTCATGATATTAATTATCATAGCACTGATATTACACTGTTAAATATATATGGTAATCTATGTCTTTGGAGGAGGGGGTTGCTTAATCCAAGGAAACTAGATTATTGTCAGCTGATCAAGAAATTGTCTCTACGCCTCTTCTCACTCTTTGGATGTCAAGTCTCAGAAAAAGGCTCAAAGGCTTGCTTCCAGCTATTATAGAAAGAAAAATAAGTTAATCCTAAAAGTTACAATCTTTTTTTATTTTACAAAACCAACATTGGAAATCAAGCTCAGCTTGTTGACTTTATACTGCACCAAACCTTGCATCTGCCCCATTTACCAAGGCAAATAGAAAAGAAACCATATATTCAAGTTTTCAAAGATGCTGGAATAACAACTCCAGAATTTCTAGCCAGCACAGTCAAATGTAATCTTGGCTAACATTCCTGGGCCTAGTAATACTCATATATTTGGAGGGGAAGGCAGGGATGGGAATATCCCTTTCTCTAAACAGCCAGAAATGCTAGAGGCATTTCTTTTGAAGAAAAGTACCTGTGACATGCAAGAGACCCCATTCTTATTACTGTACATGTTTAAGTGGATCATATGGGGGGTCAAGAGTGGGAAGGGGTTATACATTGTGGGAACACTGAGGGATCAATCAACATGGTCAACTAACCCTAACATGGGTTGGATGTAGCTGCAAATTTTGTCTTGCATAGAATTAATCTAAATGCCCCCATAAAGCTATTTACCACCACAAGTCCGTTCCCCCATTTTGCTAACCTAATCCTTCAAGAAAAAGATACAGTACTTTAATTCGCAAAATGTCAGAGTTTTGCATGTGCTGGCTGGACTTAATGGGCAAAGTTATTCAAAAGTTTTGGAGAAGCAGAAAAGAGTGTTCCTTACCCTCAAATTAAACCTAAAGAAAGCCAAGTTGAAATATTTTTCCCAGTATGAAGATGATCTGGAATGAATAACTTTCACTCAGACCTCACCTACATCACCAGTTGGTGCCTTTGCCATTGAGTTTTTTGGCAAAAACACAAGTACAAACACTGTTTGTTGTTGGGATTTTGACTGGCAATATTTCATTGTTTTATGAATATGAGGCAAGGGATCAGAAAATAATCTTCAAGAATGAAGAAAAATAGTTATTTGGGAACTCTGCTCTAGTGTCTTTCTGGTATGAATTCCATGCTTGGAAAAGTTAATTGTGTAGATCAGTGTTTCTCAAAACTCAACAATTTTAAGATGGAGGAACTTCAGTTCTCATTATTACCCAGCCACCATGTAGATGAGAATACAACTGCAATTCCAAGCAGCTTTGGCTCAAGATGGAAGAATAAATTTTTGGCAGACAATCAGCTCCCAGCAAATAGGTTGGTGTCCATGAAGGCTTTTTAAAAATATAGCCAAAAATCTCTGGACTTTTTAATGAGCAGCACTCATTGAGAGGAAGCTGATGCTTATTGATGAAGTGTGTCATTCTCAAAGCATGAAAAAGGTGCCAAATTTTTAACACTTCTTAGTGGTTAGCAGGGGATTTCAACTCCCAATTGAGAACAGCCCAATAGATCTGTTCATGTCTGAAACCTTATGGGTGTGAAATGAGAGACCCCTTGTATTTATACAGATCTGCTTAATGGCCAAGGTCTAATCTGGTGAATAATTCAGCTCTTGCTCATCCCCTCTGGGAGTGACGAGAGGAGAGCCGTCTCGGAACGGCAGCATTTTATTTTGCAGCATTTCTTCTTCGTATTCGCTCGCTTTAATCAGAGCAGCGCCCTCTTGCGGCGGAGAAAGGGAAATGCGACATCAGTGGCGTGGTTGAATTGAGGGAGGGGCTTTGTTTCTAATGTTGCCATATTTTTCCACTAGAAACAGTGACTGGGGAGGACAAACTGGAGTATAATCGACTGAGAAGGCAGAATTAATGTATCTCGGGTCTTTCGACTGTGAAATATTCCTGGCTGCAATATAAGCCCTGACCTCATCTCCATCTGCTGCAGAAGTAACATGCTGTGAGTTCATTCTGTCACCAGCGATTATATGCTGTCTGCTCTATGTGCTGCTTGGGTTTGAAACTTTGTTAGCAATGTCTAGATGAGGAGAAGACAAATTGTAGATCCGTAGATTTGTAGATGAGGGAAAGGCAATCTGTAAATGAGGGAAGGCAATATCAAACCCTCTTTGGAGGATACAGGAACCAGGTCTAAAGTAGTAACGGATGGCAGCAAAGTGATCCTTCGCCTTTTCATAGCCCAATGGGATGAACGTTCCTACCTTGGATCTAAACATGTCTACAGTTTAGATGATCTTGCTCCCATCTTCTGGACATCCATATGTTTGCAGCCCAGATCTAGTAGCTCTCCTCTGCCTCTCGAGATCTTAGAAAATAGTCATGGCGGGATGGCTACAGACCGGAGCTTGCTTGAAGACATGTTCCGAGGCTGCAGAAATCTAGATGACCATCAGATAGCAACAGAGTTTCCAGAGACTTTGTGTTCCTGTCTATTCATTTGTTTATTTGCTAGATTAATCATTTTTCCACTATGTATAAGGGTATTCTCCCCTCCTCCACCCCCCGGCAGCCCTGTGAAGTAGATTGGGCTGAGAGATTATGATGCAATGGTTGTCTGAATTTTTGTAGCTCAGTTACAATGGTCTGGAACAGAAGATAAAATCTGTGCTAGAAGAGTTTTGGGGAAGTAGGGGAGAATACACAAGAAAAGAAGTAGAAGTAGCAATGTAAGAGTCTCCTGCTAAGCAGATGTTTCCTGACTTGCCATCCAGTTATGGCAGCCATATTGTGAATAGATTGCTGGCCGTTTTGTGACCGCAGCCGTGGGTGCGCTGTGCTGAATGAATCCACTGCCCCAGAGATTGCTAATCTGTGCTTTTGGGGCTCCTCCAGTGTTGAATTCACAGATCAACTTGTTCTTGGACATTGTAAGCGTATTATTAGCGAGCACCTGTGAACGTACAAACGTACGAAATTGCAGTCCTGCCTCCAGGCTAACAATCTAATCAGCAGAATACTAAATAAAAGACTGGAGGGGGAAGAACAGCAAAGTCGACTCTGAGTAACAGAACCCTGGCAGAAAAACTGAAAACAACTTCTCGGTTTCACGTGCCATAGAAGAGCAGAAGACTGCAAAGCAGGGTGTCAAATACCCATTTTACTGTTCAGACAGATAACAGATTAGAGGCTGTGATGTTTCAAAGGTCAGCCCAGCCATTTGAAATGAACTTAAAAAATAAATTGGTCGCCACTAGTTTAGGCATGTAGTAAAAATGCCATTTCTGTTCCAGAAAGCAACACAACGGGCACATTTGAACCAATGGCTCTTGTCTTCAAAGGAAGGCCCACTTAGATTACACCCAATCTATATGCAACCAACTGCAAAACAGAAAGTTTTGATGGCACTTTTGTTTAAAAATCAAGGGGATTGGTGCTCAGAAGGGGGAAAAAAGCCAGAAATCTAAATCAGAACTGGTGGAAAAATCAAATCTTTTCAGACTCAGAAGTTATTCAGATCATACAACTCCACAGGCAGACAGTCATATAGAAACTTTAATTTGGTCTTGACCAATAAACCCCATAGGTTAAAAAATGTGTTCTTTAACTTGGAATTATACCATTTTGTCTATTAGAACTTGGAAAGGATGTAAAGTTGTGGAAATTATAGAATTCACAATTTTAATAATTCCAGATAGACACAGTATAATGTCACAGTATAATTTCTGTAACATTGCATAATTGAAGCAACTATCCAGATCCTAATTCATTATTTGTCTCCTACAAAACAAAGAACACATCTACATGCTCGTGAACACATTGACTAGTCTTGCGTTTGTTGGTCCATCCCAGATCTGTTTTTGTCTTTCTCAGCCTTGAAATTATTAAACTGAACCTGAGCCTGAAGACTCCTGCATGCAAAGCCTATAATAAGGATAAAAACAAAATATATTTTGTAATTAAAATTAGGAATTTTGCAATGACCTATAAAGTATTACAGTAAATTAAAAATAAATTACCTTCTCTCCTGGCTATCTCTTTCCATATTTGGGATTTGACAATTCTTTTTACTGATTAATAACTGAGTTTCACATAACATTTACCCAACGCACCAATTGCCTGAAATATAAGACATTGTTCACGTGATGGAACTGAAAAGTAGAAAAGAATGCTGCAGTTCTTATTTGCACCAATGGCTGGTGCAAAAGTGCACGTGCTTGTTCCAACAAAGAGCATTTTGTTGCAAAGAGAATATCATGTCCTTCCCTTCATATATACACATCATCCATCCCATTGCATGTATCTGCTCCAATGCTCCCCCAATCCTCTGCAGCAAATCTGGAGTATATAGAGAGAAGACGGATTAAGAATAGTAGAAGATCTGGCGACTAGCTCAAACTCAAGATGTTTCTATAGATGCAAATACTATTTGTTAAAAAAAAATCCTATTCCAATATAGCATAGAAGCTAGCCTTTATTCTAAAGAGAGAGTACTTGAATATTTTAGCATATACAGTATATCGTGACTTTCTGGCTCTCTTCCCACAACTCATATTACTGGTCTGAGTGGAGGGGATGGTGGTAGTACATTTCAGGAACACCAAGGAAGGGATCCATTAATCCCACCAGTGAATTCTGAAGGGGTTCCAAAGAGAAGAGACTTCATTGTATCAAGTTAAACCAACTCTTCAGTTGCTGGAAGAGCAAAACCCAGTTAAATCCTCTCTCCTCCAAGAAAAAGAAGTGCTAAAAAAGTAGGGCCCTGAAGTACAAAACTTACTGCCAAGGGCTGGGAATTCAGAGCACACTTACCAAAACTGCAGGGATCAAGCCAGATCTACTGCTGCCTGCCCACCCAAAAGCGAAGACTTGCCAGCATTCTCCTGGCTGAAGGCACCTATGGAGCTAATCTAGGGTCGCTTGGGATTTTTCTAAAAAGAAGGAAAGGGAGTTGTTTACTCCCAGTATCCTCCTGCTCCCATTCCCACCCTTAACTATCCCCCTTCAAATCACATAGAAACAGGCCAAAAATGGCCCATGGGAAGGGTTGAGGTGTCCTTCCAGGGGCTCCCAAGCCAAGCTATTCCTTGAAGATTAGTACAAAATGGTGCTCTTAAATTTCAGCAGTCTGCTTAGGGTGAGGGTGGGAGTCTCATGTTACACAATACTCAGGGAACCTGGAGTACCCAATCATGTTAAGTTACCATAGTGGCAGTCTTGTTCGCCCCATTCTTTTTCAAGGAAAAGTGCATTGTCATTTTGTTTATGTACAGCACTTGTAGCAATGTCATTCCTGCTGAGGCAGGATCTGAAAGAAATTACTGTAATCTCTGTAGATATAGAGGAAGGCGAAAAATATGAGTGAAACTTTACCATTGTATGGTATTCTCTGTTCCTGCTTGTGTGAATGCTCTTGTAGTGGACACTGTTTGGTGGACTTGTTTGACAGAGCAGTGCCATACGGACTGTGGCTTCTTGGAATCACCATTTAAATGTCTTGCCATGCTTGGAGTGATGATACATTGGGATGCCCTGAACCATGGGTGGAAATGTAAACATGAGTGCAACCCTTTGATCACTAGAGGGTTTAAAAAAAAGCCAAGGTAGGCATCATCCCAAGGGGGCTCTGGCAGTTCTTCAAGGTCGAGGAGTGCTGAGAGTATCCTGTTGAAGCTTAAGCATTTTTAAAAATTTTACCATAGATTTTTTAATCATGGTTTACTGAAAAAACATAATGGCTGGATTTACTGAATATGTAAAGACCAACTACTTTTTAGTTAAGCATATTATATAAACCCAGCCATTCCTAGGCTGGGGCGATTTTTCAGACTGTCACTCTTAGCCACCTCGCAGCTAGAATACTGCAATGCGTTGTACATGGGCCTGCCCTTGAAGACCACGTAGAAGCTTTAATTCATCCAGAACGGACAACACGGGCATTGATGGGCATGCCTCATTATGCCCATGTAACACCTTTGCTTCATGAGCTGCAATAGTTGTCAGTTTGCTTCAAGGTGCTGGTTGTGACCTGTAAAGCCCTACATGCCATAGGTGACTTCAGGGACTCCCTGTCTCCCATAGTATTTGCCCAGCTGATTTGATCCTGCAGGGTTGTGCAGTCCAGGTTCCTTCAATTAAAGAGCATCATCTATTGGAATCCCGGAAGTGTGCATTTTCCATAGCAGCACCCATCCTCTGGAATGAGATTCCCCTCAAGAGTCCAGATGGTTCCCACTGCTGTTCTTTAGAAGAACCATTAAGGCCTGGTTCTTCACCCAGGCCTTCAGCAAGGAAAAATGAGAATACTCATTTCATCATGCTTGCCATCTTTTACCTTTATCTGTTATCTTTCATTATTTTTATTATTTTTGTTTGTTCTGAGCCACCCACAGTCATTGAAAGTTGGGTAACATACAATTTTAATAAATTTTGTGTTAAAAAAATTGTTGTGCTTCTATTCCTTAGTCTAGAACTGTTTTGCTTGCCTATGATTTGTTGAGGAAGCCATAACAGCTGGATTCACAAATAGTAAAGCCAAAACAATAGATGCTACATTATGATTTAGTATGGCTAAAGAATTCTGGGAGTTGAAGTCCACATATCTTAAAGTTGCTAGGATTGATAAATATTGGTTTAGGATAATGGACAATCTAAGCCAAATTCTTAGTTAATCTAACCTTCCCCCTTTGTACTCAGTTGTTGGGTGATTTGACTCCTTGTGGCTATGTGTATGTATGTTGTTGTTCAGTCACGCAGTCATGTCTGACTGTTCGTGACACCATGGACTGCATTACGCCAGGCCCCCCTGTCCTGCACTGCCTCCTGGAATCTTCCCAAGCTCACACCCATCACGCTGACAATGCTATCCATCAATACAATCAATCCATCTCATCCTCTGCTGTCCCCTTTTCCTCTTCTCTTCAATCCTTCCCAGCATCACAGTCTTTTCTAATGAGTCCTCCCTGCGCATTATGTGGCCAAAGTAC
>JANHZU010004262.1:13998-25086 GCA_032468055.1 Acrochordus granulatus
ATACCTATGATGACAATTACAGGCCTCTCTCATCTTTTTAAGTGGGAGAACTTGCACAATTGGTGACTGACTAAATAGTTTTTTGCCCTACTGTATGTTGCACTGAATCAAAATACTGCCTTATTAGCTTGGATAATGAAGCCTTTTCATTCACTGGTATACATATGTATGCAGTGTAACTGCATCTGTCAAACATTTAAAAAAGCAGCAGCAGTAGCCCATCTATACAGTTCCAACCCTCAATTCAACTTATATATTATTACAAATAAAATGATAATGTAACTTTGAATTTGTAAAATGCATTCTTTTTCCTGTCTAATAGAACTGAGCACCTCCATGTCCTTGATATTTATTTTGAAAAGTAGACGGCAGGTGAACTGTCTTGAAGACTCAGGAATATCAACATCCAATATACTAGTTGACAAAAAGGCACAACCAATACTGAATGACAACCAGTGAGGGCCTATACACAGAAACTAGGGAACCAACATAGTGTTTTGGGGGGTGTTAAATACATAGATGTGTACAACATATACTGTATATATCTACAGTATATATGTACGTGTATATACATACACACATGTATGTATGCATGTGTATACACACACACACATAATATAATCAATGTAGTATGTATTACTTCTGCTTCACCATCATTGTCCTCATCTTCATCCTCTTCATCATCGCTGTCAATGACAATGACATCATCTCTCTTGCCCTGACACTCTTGAGATGAGGTTGTATTCTGCTGATCTGACTGAAGAGGTCCCAGGTCTATTGGGAGGGACTGAGAAGTTTCTTCACTATCCTCCATAGGTGTATACTCGCCCTGCGTAACACCCTTCAAACAAAGAGGAAGACAATAATGGTCAGGGGAATTAAAAAACTATTATAACCATCAACACTACATAAAACTGGATATAAATGAATGAAAGTTCCTCATGGGGCTATAATCTTCCCAGTTTTAAAGGTAGTAGAAGTAGGAGACTGGGGCTGATAATGCTAAGCTGGAACCTGTCCCAAAGAAGAATCCATGCTTTGATTTTAAGCAATAAACTAGTAATAGGAGGCACAGTTTGCTGTTTATTTACCAAGCCCCTTAACTTGTACCCAATGAGAAATGTATGTATCACCATTAAACAAGTAAGCAGAAACTAGCGTTTCAGCTAACTGAATTGTTAATGAATGAATGACTGAAATTTTTATCGCAAATTTTAAAAAGTTCCCTCATCATTTGGCATCTGAAAGCTGAAGGCAGGCTCTTTTTAAAAAGGCATTATTTCATAAGTCCAGAAAACACAGGATGAAGCTTAATTCAATACAAAACCATCCTGGTTTTCATAAGAGGGAATCCACAACTTATAAAAAGGCAGCTTGGAGGCATAAGAACTTAGAAACATGGTTCTATAGGGACTTGCTGCTCTTGTCAGAATGGCTCTGCCTCTTTTGAATACATGACATTGCAGTGCAGGTAAAAAAAGGATGGGTCTTATACTGCAACACTGCTGATATCAACCTGATCCTATTCCCTTGTCCATTCCCCATGGACACTCCTGTGCATCCTTATCTTCACAGCCCTCAATCTATGTTAGATGAAAACTACTGTGTGAAGCTGTAACAATGAATCTATCTCAAAGTGTGAAATAGCCTTAAGTCTGCAAGTTTTAAGCCACTCATGTGACTAACCATTACAGAACTTACTTCTTTGACCTAGGGCATGACTCTGAATTAATATCCACCAAAGGAAAAATGGAATTTACTACTGCAAAGACTTCCTAGTCCCTCCACTCACTTGGTGGGAGCTGTGTACCTGCTAGTTTAAGCAAAAAGGCGATAAGAAATCAAGAATGCATGCCAGGACAATAGCAATGCAAAGAAAAGCTTTCGCAGAGAAAGAAAGAGAAGATGGAGCATTTTCACAAACCCACAAAAGATATAGGAAACCTAAATTATTAGGCATGACTGAAAGGGTAGACGTCACTCAACAACTGCCCTGTTTAGCAACCACTTAATGACAGATCTGCCAGTCCCATCTGTGGTCACTAAGTGAAGATACTTATAATTGAATAAAGGGCTATTAAGTGCAAGTGCAGTATTATATGTAAAAGTGCCATGTGTATGCTTCTTAATTCTCTTTCTGGCTGCAGCCTGCTGTCCTGTATAAGGATTGAAGAATCCAGTAGTTTTTTTAAGCCTGGGTAAATCTTCTTATAATAAAAATGACATGAGAATTGGAGGTCCTATGGAGATTACTACTGGAGAGAAAAAATGATAGGCAGCAATAATTCATTCACATGGATAGTTCTGGATGCTGCTGCAATATACAAAAAATATGTGGAAACTCTGCAGTCAGAAACTTACTTCTCCAATGGAATCCTGTGAGTCCTGGGTGTAGGTCTGAGCTTCTATTTCTCCATCTGTGCTTTCTTCTGCAGTTACTTCCTCCTGAAATATTACAGAAATGTATTATGTTAATTGGGAAGTTGTAAGATCATGTACACTTCACATCAAAAACATAGTATTTTACAGTATAGGCCTACTAGCTGTAACAGATGGTTAATTAACACGGTATTCAGCAGTACAGTCCTTCAAGTTTTTGGGCTCTATAATCTCCCAAGACTTGAAATAGATGGCTAACACGAGTACCATCATTAAGAAGGCACAACAGAGGATGTCAGCTCAAGAAGTTCAACTTGCCTCAAGAGCTACTGATACACTTTTATGAAGGAATTACCTCTGTAACTGTATCTCCTTTTCTACTGGCTGCACATTTTGGATACACGTTTTACTGTTGAATACACGTTTTACTGTTGAATACATAATTTCATGTATTTGTTTTAAAATTCATTATATTTTATTTCATCTTGTCTTGCAAGTATACCGAGAGCTGCTGTACCTGAGTCAAATTCCTTTCATGTCTAATCATGCTTGGCCAACAAAGTATCTGAATCTGAATTAGAACTACTAAATAACATTGTTACTGAACCATGAGTACCAAAGTCAAACTTTGAATGATAAATAATTGCTTTCCACATGAAGTTCTTAAAATTGAAGGTGCTTAATTATTAAAAATTGGCCCAACATAGACCATTTAAATCTGCAATCACTTTATTACCTGACATATGTGGCAAATGAATATATAATTTTAATGAGAAGCATAACATTGCAGATTTGGATAAACTTAACCTTGATTCAACTTTTGCATGATGTTAACAGTGGGAATGTAATTAGCATTTATTTATTTATTTTGCTGTATAACTAGTAGCCATAGGAGAAGATAGTCAGTCCTATGAAGAATGTGGAGATGGAGTTTGGGTTACAAAATTAACTCTCCAAAGTGTGAAAATAACCTTGTGCACAAATAAGTTTGAGATTCCTCTCTTAAAGCTGTTTTTAAATAATCAGAAATGCACATTACAGGCAGCTTTTGACTTATGATAACAATTGGAACCAGAATTTCCATTGCTAAACAATAAGTCACACCCAATTTTATGACTTTTTTTGCCATGGTTGTAAGCATTTCACTACAGTTGTTAAGTGAATCATGAAGTTGTTAAGCAAACCTGGCTTCCCCCATTGACTTTGCTTGTTGGAAACTGACTGGGAAGGTCACAAATGGCAATCACATGACCCCAGGACATTGCAAATATATGTCAGATGCCAAATGCCTGACTTTTAATCACATGACCATGAGGATGCTATGGCAGTTGTAAGTGTGAGGACAGTTGAAAATAATTTTTTTCAGTGCCATTATAACTTTGAATAGTCACTAAATGAATAGTTTTAAGTTGAGGATTATCTATATCCGCATCCATATGTGCATGACTCCTGTAATTTCTGGGGGTTTTTTGGACAAATTATGAAAATTCATATGTGACTTTAAGGAATTCTGACTCATTTAGTAGAATAGATAAAAGAGTAGATCACCTCATTCTAAGGACATTAAATTTCTCACTTTGACTTGGTAGCAGAAAGTATCCCTCAAATAATTTTAAAATGTGCCTTCTAACTAAATAACTAAAACTTATTTTGTCAGGTCTGCCACCTCATATAAAACAGGATGACATTCAAAGTGGTTGAAAGCCAATATCAAAGACTGAATTGCTTTTTTGTGAGATGCTCATAACACTACAGTTCTCTTTACAAACCTCTGGCCCAACTCTCTGCACAGTTCTCAGTTTCTTTGAAAGAGGCATTTCCTCGGGAATCTGATCTGAGTTTTCAACAGTATTCTCTTCTTCTTCCTCTCGTGCTCGTTTGGGCAGAGATGAACTGGGGGTAGCTGAAACTAAAAGAGAATACATTCGTTTAGTTAAACATAATATATTAAGGATCCAAGAAAAATAAAAAAAAACAGTGGCTATAGATTTCTTCTTTTGATGGACAGCTTTGTTGCTATAATCAACACTTTTAAAATGCTGAAAATACTTGCTTAAATTTAAATCATATCATCAACATTAATGTCATGCAATCTTTCCTAATCTGGGCACAACCTAGTTTCAATTCCCAGAAATATGATTCTTTCCTGAGAACTTGGAAACTGAGTATAGACAACTGAATGCAGAAGATATATATGGTGGTTTTCAAAAATATAACCTGTGCCAAACACTGCTGTTGATGTAGATGGTCTTTCGATCTGGGAGCTCTGCACCACGTCTAGGATGGCTGGGGAAGGTTCTTGAGCAGTTGGTTCGATCTGAGGATGACTCTGTTGAGTAGGCTGTACAAAAGCTGTGGCTTGAGTTTGCTGCTGAACCGTCAAGATGGGCTGGGAAAGAGATGTCTGCACACTGGGACTTGTGGAGCGCACAGATCCGCTTGTGCTTCCAAAGACTGGAACATGTTCAACTGGTCCTTCTGACTGCATAGCTGACAGAATCAAATAAATAACACCTCATCTATTTTCACTTTTCTTTCTTCAGAAATGCTATATTGAAAAATGATTACTTAATATAGTATGACATTTAGATATTTAGACAAATCTGCATCTTTTGAAATATAATTAAAACTTACGATTAAAAATATAACAATAAGGACTACATATTTGAGCTGTAGTCACACTGAAATAAATGAAAGTTATTTTCATTAGCCAGAAATAAAACAATCTAGAAATAATAAATATTATCCTTTCTAATAAATTATCCTTCTCATGATTAAAATGAGTAAAAACTCTGGCCTACCCAATAATTTTTTTCATTCCATTCATTGAATTCAATAATTCCATTCATTCCATTAGAAACATTCCATTTCTCAACTTTTCACAGTTATAAAATTGCCTTCAAGCAGATTTTTGCAATAATGCTAAATATTTTTACAGGTTACTACAACAGAGATCATTAGAGTTTAATGAAAACATTCAGGTTGCATGAAATCCTTCAGTTAGAGACATCCTAAGTAATATGATGTGGGTGCCATAATCTTTCACTCCATCACTGGCTTTCTTTCACAAGCTGGATATACACTTTTTTTCTTCAAGCAATTAATGGCCTTTACATAATGCTATATAGTAGCCAATGTATCCTTTGATTTTAATCCAGTTTTCTAGAGGTTTCAAAAACTTACATGCTTATTTACCTCTTTATTTATAAGTAAACATTTATTATTAGGCCTCTAGATTTATTTTTAATGTAGCATGATTGAAATTACCTTCCTGAGTTTCCACTTGCGTTGTTGGCATAACTGTGGCTGTTGGGGTAGGATTAGTAACTGTAGCAGGTGTAACCATTGGACGGATGCTAGCCCTTGGGGTAGGTTTGTTCCCGGGGATGGCAGCAGCTGTCACTTTGCTTGGGGTAGACACAACAGGAGTTGGCTTGATATTGGCTGTTGGTGGATCTGAAGCACTAGCTCTAGAAATAATCCAAAATGATACGTTGGTGGATGTTTTAAGCATGTAATTACGAGTACAATGCAGCTTCTTTTTAGTAAAGAGAAAACTAACTACATTTTTAAAAAATCTAGACTTCTTTTCTTTCTGTGTAAAAAAAAGATTAAAACACAGAAATCTTCCCTCAAAGGGGAGATGCCCCAGCTCTTTAACAGTTCTAGACATTTTTACATACTTTTCTTAGCTCAAAATCCTTGCAAAGTCAGACTGACTATAACTGTTTATGACAGGGTTGTTTGGGGGGAGCAGCCAGGAGAATGAGTAAAAAAGTCAAGCTGTAGGCATGGTGGTGAGTACCTTGACTTTCTTTTTACTGAGTCCTGTAGAACCTCCCCTAGTTTATGATATTTCAACTATGGTTGCAGCATATATATATTTAAAGATCTTATAACTTTAAAAGTTTTATTTTTTTAATCTGTTCTTGTTTCCACTACAGAATGTATCCTTTCCAAAGAAAAAAGTTTAGAAATATCTATTTTTCTTTTATTATTTTCACTATTATTAGAAACTTGGCAACTTTTATCCGTATGAAATGTGAAAACTAAAGAAAGGAAGAAGACAAAATAAGCTGTACTTTGCTTCTAAATTAAGTATAAGAAGGATCAAAAAAGTAGAAGAACATTAAGAACTCACATTCCTCTGTCACCTGCAGCTGGAGTTGATTTAAGAGTGATCTGTCTTTGCTGTTCTGGAGCCTAATGATATGAATGATTAGTTAATCCGCAGGAGACAAAAATTAATCACATATATATTTGTAGTCAAATTATTCTTTAAAATATTAGAATACTGCTTTCTATTGTTAAAATCTTGAAATAAGTTACAATCAACTGAAATATAAGTTTCAGGGTGGAGCGGAATTTATGCTCATTTGTGCAATTTCATCAGGTAGGCAGTAGGTAAATGTATGATGGTTGCCTACATGTTGGATAGACCATAGGGTCTATCATTTAGTCATTCAAGACAGAACTGATGATTTTCTAATCTTAAACTATTTCCAGTTATTTTGGGATTGGAGTCTAGACAGACGAACTCCAAGGCAATTCTTTCATTAATTGTAGAGGCTGAAGGGCAAAGAAAATATACCAAATATCTAATCTATGTTTTGTTAAGCAAAAAGTGTTTCACAAAATGTCTACCTTGTTAGTAGATTCCGGAGGCTCATCTCGCTGTTCATGATGTCTCTCTTGTTGCTCTCGGAGCTCTCGCTCAAGGCGGCAAATACGGCCTTCATATTGTGATTTAAGTGCACTCATACGAACTTCTAACTCTGTCTTTTGTTCCTCCAGTGTGCTAGTCTTTTGTTTCCATTCCTCATTTTCTTTAGTCAGCTGATCTTTTGCCCCTGAATTAAAGAAGGGAAAATCAGTCACTTCATACTGATCTGGTTTACCAAATTATTTTAGTAATAATAAGTTTTTTTGGAAGAAACTCTTAACCAAAATAGAAATTGGACAATTTTATAAACTTTACAAACTTCCTTCTTGTCCCTGAAAGGAATCATAAGCTCCAGTATTTCCTTGTTTGTCACCTATGTTGTCCAAGGAATGTGCAGAAGCCTTCTCCAGGTCTTCATCCTGCTCTTTCTCTGCACTGGGTTCTATCTGTTGGGGGAGCATTGGAACCTGACTGCAACTTCTGGGGCTGCTCCTTGGCTTTGGGAGGCTCTCTTCCCACTCCTTTGTCTCCACAATGCAGGCACCAGTTATTTGTGGTTGTCAGGGGAGTAATGGTGTTCCTATGGCCTCAGCTACTACTTTAATGGTTTCTCTGCTTTGGAAGGCACTCTCTCACAGGGCAAAAGGGAGGAGGATACCTCTTTCTTTGCAGTAGCCCAGCATTAATGTCTGAGGACTCTGCCTCCTCATGCAGCAATTTTCTCCTTTCCACCTTTTCATAAGGGCGAACTATGGATTCTGAAGCTGGCCAGGTCTGTTGCTTTTCTTTGAGCAAACATTTTCCATTACATACGTAAACATGTGTTTCCTACCAAGGAAGCAATTATTCTTGGCCTTGCATTATCAATAGTAGAAGGAGTTCCACTGATTGATTTACAGAACTTCATAGGGCCACCTATTGTAATGATTCCAGGGAACTCACAACAATCCATAAAAAATAGCTAAAAACAAAATATCAAGAGCCTCTCCTCCTTTCTCTAGGAATGATATGTTGCTGTGTTTTTATTAAAACTCTTCCAAGGGAAGAGCAACTGTGATTAATTCTGGCATCCTGAATTTTCTGGATGGAAGAATTAAGAAGACAAAGACTCTTCCTTCATATTAGCATATATGTTAATCAAGTTAAAAATCTCTTGGAAAGCCAATAGTAATTCCCAAAAGCCAACTTAAATGGAAATCAGAGAATGTATCTTTTACAAACTTGTTAATTTAAAATGGCCATTCTTATAGAATTCAAGAACTTTAAAGCCAATCTACCTGCTAGCTGTGCAATCCTCTGCTTGGCAGCCAGAAGTGTCTTTTTAGTTTTCTCCTCTTTTTCAGCAACCTGTTGCCTGAGTTGTTCTTCCTGTGTTGTTTTCTCCTGTAGATCTTGATGAAGGTGGGAAAGCTCCGATTGCAGCTGGGGTATTTGCTCTTGAAGGTTCTTTACTTCAGCATCTTTCTCTCCCAGAGTCTATGGGAACCCAAGTATGGAAACATTAGAACACTGCTACTTTTTACTGCTGTGGAATTGTGTAATGGTAGGAATTCTTCACATTAAATTGCTACAAGAATCTTAAAGCACTCTAGAACTTGCTACTGATCAGACTACCATTATTATCTCCTATGAATGAATTCTATAAAACTTTTTATTACCATATAATTTTCTTAAAGGACTTGAAGTGCCCATAGGGAAATCTCCCATTTTATTCCAAGAATCGTTATTTGGCTAGGCTTCAAGTGTATGGCCACTTAGTTTCAAGTGACAATATTCTACTTCTGTTTTACTAATAAGAGTTTCAGAACTGCTCAGATATTTCCCTTGAAAGATTCTCTTACCTTCTGTACAATTTCAATCTGCCCTTCTAAGGCTTTTATTTTGATTTCAGCTTGGTTTAGAGCCTCTTTCATCTCTTGATTTTCTTTGTCTGAAGCATGCTGTTCTGGTGTCTCCACAAAAGACAGTGTGGAAGTCTCTGCAATCATCTGTAATTTCAAACTATTAATATTAATGTTTGTACAACCATATCCTGTCTTATACATGTTATTAACTTCTGTAACAGCATGTTACAAATTCCTGTCTTTTGCACTAAGACTGTGGAGATGAAATTCAACATTGCAGGGCCTATGCATAATAACAAGAGAGCTTCATCTGGGATCGGCAAGTTTTTGTTCTATTTTTCAGATAGAGGCTAACATTTTTTTAAAAAAATCACAGTGATATCTCTTCCCCTAGATTTTGGGATGTGGGAGATAGATGGATACACACACACATACAAATAAACACTTGCACATACATATTTTACTTCTAATGGTTTTCTGACATACTGATAGTTATCACAGCTTTCCATCAAAATTACAGCGCATGCTTAAAAGATACTGGAGTTGACTGCATGCACATTGACCCACTTAGCCATTACAGAAGATCACTGAATGTTCCAGGCTCTCTGTGTAGACTTTCAGAAAATGGATAAGTGTTTGAGAGTTGAAAAATTGTTTGCTTGGCTATGGCCTAAGTTAGATCACTACTACCAAGCTAAGATGGGAAAGAATCATAATCAGATCACTACTACCAAGCTAAGATGGGAAAGAAAAAACACATGTTTAAAAGTAAAGGAATTAGTCTCCCTTAAGTCTCATGGAAAATATCTTAAGGAAATCAAAAAGGTATCATCAATATATAGTGTTAATAAACACCTCCTAAGTATACAGATTTTTCTCCCCTAGGATAAATTTAGTAGGTATATTTAAGTATCAGTTTAACTACATAATCTTTAATGGCAGGCAGAAATGTGACCACTGGTACTCATCAGACTATATAAACTTGAAAACTATCAAGTATTTCAAAGTTATGCTGTTTAATTTTCATAGGTAAGGAATGGTTAAAGCCTTACCTTATCATGCTGTGCTTTTAGTTCTTCATACTGAGTCTTGTACCGACGTCCGATTTTCTTGACCTGAGTTATTGTCTTGACTTTCTCCTGGATGTCTATTACTTTCATTTCTAAGTCCTTTTGAAGGGCTTCCTTTTCTGTTTTTGTTTTGGTTAGATCTTCCCGGAGACTCTGGACCATATTCTGATTTGTTGTCAGTGATGCATTTGATCTTAATATTAATTGAAAAAGGATTAAATATAACTGAGCACAATATACAACTATGTAGTTCATTGAAAAAAATCAACAATTTAAATTAATATTTAGTTTCAAAAATCCAGCCAAAAAATTGAGAATTCTGAGATATGTCTGTGTGTGTGTAATAGAAAATCAAAAAGTTAAAGTGCTCTGGGAGCAAACTGTCCAGCTTTATACAAATAAATCTGGTTAGTCTTCATGCCTTTTCTATACAAAATGTGAATCTGGACCACAGTGGAGAAAGGGGGGAACAGACCAAACATGGAATCTAAAGAAATCAAGATGCACTGCATTTAAGAAATGTAATTCAACAATACCACTTAGGCAAGTGGAATTAGGACTACTAAATCCCACAAGTAGAAGGTGAACAAATATATCCGGATTAAAATCAGTAAAATGATTTGTGAACAGGCTTTGAGCTCATATAAAGGAATAAAATACATTAATTTTCAGACAGATCCCACATATCCCAGTATTTTCCAAATCCAAGACATTCTTTACAAATCACCTTGCAATTTCTGCTTTAAGTCTGCCTATTTCTTCACTTAGCTGCTGAATGCGTTTGCTGTTCACCTCCTTCTCTGAAAGAAGTTTCCGATACTCTTCAACATCTGTATCTTTTTGTTGACTCAGTAAATGCTGGAAGAGGATATTGAATAATTTCAAACTTAAAGCAGATACAGTTTTAATTTAGACTCTTGTGTGTTTCAGAAAGAGAAAGAATGTAACAGTGAAACCAAAACTGATATGAATCACTGTCAGCATACTATACTCAAAGAGTTCTTCTAGATACAGTGGTGCCTCACAAGACGAGTAACTCGCAGGGTGAGAAACTCGGACGAGCAAAAAATTTAATCAAAAAATATTCCACTAGACGAGCCGCGACTCACGAGATGAGGAAACTTCGTGCCAA
>JANHZU010004262.1:62911-86866 GCA_032468055.1 Acrochordus granulatus
GTCTGTGTGGATAGTCTATGGGGTGTTATCAGCTAATTTCTTGTAAGACTCCACCATTGCTACCTGTTTCTCCAACAGGACTTTTCTTGTAAGACTCCACCATTGCTACCTGTTTTTCCAACAGGACTTTAACTTCCATCTTTTTTTTGTCTTGATTTCAGGAGAAATCATCTGTACTATATGTGTTTTGAACAATGTCCATTACCGTTCTTGATAGTAAATATCAAAATAAGCAGTGGAATGGAGATACAGAATTAAACATAGCTTTCTGGGTTTAAAAATGCTGTATATCCTTTAGCAGTGGTAAACAATTTAATAGTAAATGTCAGTGATAGAAATAATGAACAAATTAGTGGCCATTAACTAACAAATAGTAGGGTAATACCATGCCACCCTTTCATTCGTAATCTGTCATGTCCATGTTCAAGATATAAAAGGAGATGAATTTGAAACTAACAGTGGCTTAGAGGTCATGTCATATCTTTTACTTAACCATTTTTGTAGATATATTCACATATGCCAGTTAATGCCTGTTCTTTAGAAACTAGTATCAAAAATTAGAAGGAATCGTTTTGCCTGCTTCATGGTCCTAACGCTATTAAAATTACATTTAGAAGAGAATATCTAATGGTTTCTCAGATTTCTTCAGTTTAAGCTTTTAAAATTATTATATGTATTTCATTTATACTGGTCAGACATTGTCAGGTTCACACTCTAAGGTTCCAAATAACTAATTTTTTGCTTAAGGTCTATGTACAAAATCTTTTCTGACTGAATGTCTGTACCTGTGCACTACTAGATAACATGTAATGGAATTTGGGGGTGATGGTCAGGGGGGATTGGACTTTGCTCTCTTATGTTTTTGTAAGGATTTTAAGCTGATGCCTTGTTTCACTCCTTCTGGCTCTGCCAGCCTCTCTCCTACAGAAATATAGATCTTTCAGTAAAATTCTTTCTTTTTAATTCTGTTTTATAGAATGGATTAATACGTTGGGCCCAACAGATAGAGGAAGCTGTCTTTTTGATAAATGGTCAAGTCAAAGAAGAAGATGCTGACTTACTGGAAGGGCAAGTAGGTTGTGAATAATATAAACATGAATTATCGTTTTCTAAGCAAATTCTCAGTGCTTTATGGAAAACAATTGAAATTTTTGTTAAAGTGAACCAACAATACAATGCATCTTTTATATTGGAAAATGGAATCAATGTTTGAAAGAAAGATGGCAAAAGAATATCTAATCTCAAAGTTATGCCTCTTTTGATCAAGCAGTAGCATGCTAAATGGAAACACTGACATTTAGTAACTTAATAATCCACAATGATCAGATTTGGACAGTGTGTTAAATTAGTTTTTTTTAAAGAATTGGTTATTAATGGGCATTAGATAGGATTAATTACTCTCACTGGGCTCCATTTATTGTATGAATGTCTAAACAAGCCCCAAAACTATAGAGTTAAGATTATATTTGGGTAAAAAAAATATAATTTCCATTTAGAAATTGCAAAAGGATTTATATTCTTATTTAAGGACATTTTGAAAAATTACAGGTAGTTCTCAACTTATTACACAATTGGGACTGGAAAATTTGTTGTTAAGCAGTGTAGTTGTTAAGTGAAGCCTCACTTGACAACACCTGATTTTATAACTTTCTTTGTCACGGTCGTTAAGTGAGATTTTGCAACCTTCCCTGTGGCTTTCCTATTGACTTTGCTTGTCAAAAGTTTGCTGAGAAGGTTGCATATAGTGATGATGGTGCATTGTTGTATGTGTGAGCCAGTTGACAAATGCCTGGATTGTGATCATGTGACCATGGGGACATTCCAATGGTTGTAAATGAAAGAACTGATTATATGTCTCTTTTGTCAATGCCCTTGTAACTTTGAATGGTTGTAAACAAATGGTCGTAAGTCAAGGACTACCTGTATTAAGAAGATACTCCATTAAAGAACAGCAGCTTTGGAGCTGCATTGCATTACAAAGTCATAGGTACATTATTTTTCTTTTATATATTTTAATTTTGCATATATACATTCAAAGATCAATTTTAGTGTAATGTGGATTTTTCTTCTCCCTTCTAACGTCCTTCAAAAACATTTCTGTATAGTTTATGGTAAAATATACTTTTTCTGTTTTGTACTTGAAGGCATCCAAGTTTTAAAGTCCCCTACCATCCAGCACAGTAGAAAAACTGCTGTTATGTTCATCTTTCCAGCTTCGCCCTCATCATTTCTTGCTTTAGCCTAGAATGAGTGTTAGCTGGTATCTCAGCCTTTATCTTCATATTTTTATTAGAATACCAAATCATGGTTAGTTTTGTTTCTTTTTTAAATAAAGCTTCTTTCATATCTTCTTAGTTCTATCTCCTTATTGCTGTCTCTACCAATGGCTTCAATTAAAGATGATTTAATGATTTGGCACTCCATGGATCATGATACTCGCTGTGGATTGAAAAAAGCCTTCTGGATAGAAGGCGAAACATCTCCAATAATATCTTGTAATTAAAATCCAGTTGCCTTTTTAAGAAACTTTGCAAATTTTTGCAATTTTTACCACTAATCATCCCTACTAGTTTAATTCCATGATTCTAATGAAGCTTCTTTATGTAATGAGTTACTGCCTCTGCAGGCAAAATCCAAAAATAGTCTCCAACCTTCACTACCTCTGCCTTTGTATCAATGTCCTTATATATCCTTTTCTCCACTGTCTGTTTGCATGATTAACCAGAGGGTGGCACCAGACCACTTTAGTAAAATGTTTCTGCACACCTAAAATTCCATTCCCAGCTGCCAGTGATGCTAAGGGAGATATGGGCCAGATATTTCTTCCCTTGATTTCTGGTTAGCTTTATTATTCGATTAGTCATTAAAGGAATAGATAAACAGTTATAAATTCAGAAGATTTTCTCTCATTTTAACACAACAGAAGATTTAGACTTTAAGCCATTGGGCACTCACTTGAAATCAAGAAGGCCTTATTATTTTCAGAAGTGAAGGATTCACTGTTCCATGGAGATACTTTGCTGTTATCATTTTATCCAATAGAGTCAAAGAAGTAAGATGTTCCTTTACAAGGAAAAAAAAAAACCCTTAAATTCCTCAATAATTATTTTTCAAGAAGCTATGCAATAACACTGTATGAAGTTTTAGAAGAATATTTTTTAACAGAGCAATTTTTCAGAGTTGCTTCACACAGCAATGTGATTCTTGTGTTTCTAAGACTTCTTTCACACTATTGATGAGGAGCCTTTTCTTTTGCTGTGGTTGTCTGATTTGTTTCCTGCCTAAAAAAAGTAAAGGTTTTCCCTGCCAGTTGTGTCTGACTCCAGGGTACAGTGCTCATCTCCATTCCATAGCCATGTTGGAAGACATTTCCATGGTCATGTGGCTGGCAGGACTATCCACCAAGGCATATGGGAATGCTGTTACCTTCCCACGAATTTAGGTGGTGCCTATTTATCTACTTGCATTTTGCATGCTTTCGAACTGCTAGGTTTGCAGAAGCTTGGACGAATAACAAGAGCTCACCCTATTACGTGACACTTGAGTCTTGAACTCAGGCTGCTGACCTTCTGGCTGACAAGTCCAGCGTCTTAACTGCTCGGTCACCATGTGGTTTCAACAAATGCTCCAGGATTTCAGTGTACTATGAAAATGCCTCTTGGTGCATATTGGAAGTGAGCTGACCAATTTTGGTGAAGGAATCCCAAAACTGCCCAATTTGGAAGCACTCTGAGAAAGAGCCTCTGCCTTAGCAATGACCAGATAGGATTGCAGGAGATAGCTGAGAGGACAGAAGCCTTCTTTTTCTTTGTGGTTAAATTGCTTTCAGGCTGAGTGGAGATAATGAACACTGCAGGACTGCTTATACTATGTGCACAAAGGATCCAGGTGAGAGTCTCCTTGGTGTACATCAAAATTTTCCAGGCTGGGCAGTTTTGATGAAGGCTAAAGATAATCCCAAAGCCCTCCAGCCTGGAAAAACTTCATCACTTAGATGAACTATTGGCTAAGTATTGTTAAATCCTGTAGCATTGTCAAAGTAAATTGGGTGCTTTTTTGCTTTTGTGAAGTGAAATGGGTAATATCCATGGCCTCTTCCAATTTCTATATCTATGCCTTCATTGGATCTTAGGTTCTCTTATGTAGGCTCCTAAGGTCCACTTAGTGAACACACTGTAGGTGCACTTCTTTCAGGTACTTTAGTTCTTAAAAGATGGATATGCACATTTAAGGGATCCTGGAGAAAGATGGTCAAAGTTAATTTGTATAAAAGAGCACAAAGCTGCAAGCAGATCTTGAAGAGCCTTTTCCTACAACTGTCTCCTTTGTCCAGGGTCATCTTCTGATCATTTGTTAAAATATAATGATCTGAATAGGATCAAAATCCATGAAGGTTTTACTAACACTTATAAAATATATTCCTTATGCAGTTAGATTTTCAGCAGATATATGTTCATCATAGCTGTAACCAGAAGTTCCCTGTGAAGGAGTCATTGGTAGGCTGATATCTTATGTAGGGCAAATCTGACTTCATATAAAAATGCATTTAAGGATATCCTAGTAGAGGGCATTATCTTTTTCATCATTCATCTCTATTTTTAATAATTCCCCACTTTCCTGAAAGAGTTCTAAAGATTCAGAAGGCTATTCTTCTACTGGAGGAAGAAGAATGGGAACAGCTCATCTTGGAGCTGATGGCAGCCTATCTTAACTTTCTCCATTGAGCACATCTCCATGCTTAACTGCTTTCACAGCTTCTACTTTCTTTTCAAGCTCACATAGCAAATAAAAGATGCATTTTGGTCCTTTTCACGGCCATCATTCTCTTGGCAATGTTTGTGACCAGAAGCTCTTCCCTTTCGGAAGGTCCCAAAACTATAATACCCACCAATCTTAGCCTTGAATGGGGAGTTAATTGACTCATACAGTTGGTTCAGGTAATGTATTTCCTCTGGTGAGTTTCTGTAATTTAATTACAAAAAGCTCAGTGTTTCCCATCTCACACAAATATTTATTTGAAATGATCAGAGATAACCCTATAGTATGGTCTTACATTTCCCATTGGGAAGGATAAAATCACAGTTTTACCCTGAAACACAGAGTTATTCCCTCTGTGGTTAGAAAACGTAATTCCATTCTTGTTGGTTTAATATATCAAAGGGATTCAGAATATTAATGTTATTTTGGAGAACCAACTGAATTCAATAGGAGCAGAACCTGAATCTGTTAATATCCAGTTTCCAAGAGAATAATTTAATCTGTTTGCTCTTCTAAAATGATTCTCAAATTGCCTCATTTCTTTTTCACTTACATTTTTAATAACAGAAATTCTGGATGGCTGATCTCTCTTTTTGATCCAGGAATTCTGCCATGCCATTCTTCTATATAAAGTGCTTTTGAAAATTGTATCCAACCATGATTCTGTCTATATTTGTCATGCTGCCCATAGTTACCAGAAAAAAAAGTTAACCTTAAAAACTTAAATCTATCAGCCATGCTTCCTTCCAATTACCCTATCCATTATAGCAAGCTTCCATCCTTATTCTTGAAATGTTACTGAAAAGATGTTATAAAGGTAAGGTTTCCCCTTTCAGTTGTGTCTGACTCCAGGGGATGGTGTTCATCTTTGTTTCATAGCCAAAGAGCCAGCGTTGTCCAAAGATGCTTCTATGGGCATGTGGCCGGCATGACTATACACCAAGATTCATGGAACACGATAACCTTTCCCATTGAAGATGGTATCTATTTATCTATTTGCATTTTGCATGCTTTAAAACTGCTAGGTTGGCAGGAGCTGGAGCAAGTAATGGGAGCTCACCCCATTATGCGGGGGCACTTGGGTCTCAAACTGCCGAGCTTCTGGCCGACAAGCCCAGTGTCTTAACTGCTTGGCTACCGCACCCCCCTACATAGTTTTTGGCTGTCCTAAATAAGATAGAGTTTAAACTCCTTCTTAAATGCCACTTTTGTCCCAAAAATGGGAAAGAAAACATACCATAATATTGCTCTAATTTATTTGCATCTAGCATTTGTTTAAATATTGCAACATAAAGTTCAAAAAAGTACAGAACTGGGATTGTAACTTTATTTTTATATGAGCCTTAAAGTAGACGTTAAGGACACACCACTGAAAATACAATTTACAATGTTTGTAGAATGACTAATATTTATCTTTTGTTTTTTTAAAAATCTAACCAAACTAAAAAAAACCCTATCAACAGATTTTTCTTTGAAGTTAAGCATTATACATTCCAGTGTGATGATCATGGTTCTACATGCAGTTATGATTACAAAATGTTTTATCCCTGGCTATTCAAAATTCTTCTACACTTTGAGTATATTTTAAAATAATGTTTTGTAGTAACCAATTGGTTTAGTGGTTAATGTATCAGGCTAGCGATCACCTTAGGCACAAAACCATCTGGATGACTTTGGCCATTCACCCTCAGCTGTAGGAAGAAGCAAAGGACAAACCATTTCTGAAATCTTGCCAAGAAAGCTGCACAGATTTGTCCAGGCAGTCACCAGGAGTCAAGATTGATTTAAATTAGCATTAACTGTTTTCAGCTGAACTGAACTGTAGAATATTTGTTGTCTTCTATGAAATGAAATATAAGTATCTGCAGAAGGGTGGAAAACTGTACCAGTTCATAAAAGGTTTTGTCACACAATCATGTAAAACAAATCAAAACAACTAAGATCTAATAGAATACACAAATGTCTAAATGTTTTTCCCCTGTAGATTCCGTTTTAGCATTTGAGCTTTACCAATGTTCTTCTCAGATCAGCTGTCTTCTGTTCTTGAATTATCCCTACAGAAAAAATCAAGAGGATACATGCCATCAGCTACTAGGAATCTTGACATTAAGGTTTTAACACAGTTGGTAAGTAAATTTCTTGACTAGGAGGTTATGAGTAAGATGGCACATCCTTCATTCGGATGTCAGTTCTTAGTCTTATATAAGTTATTATCAGTCTTGGCTCCATCTCAGCAAATATAAGAATAAGGAAAATCTACAGAGCAGTTGAAGTTTTTTTCTGGGAGTTTTCCTTTTTTCTCATAGCACATTCACTTTCCATGAGTAACTTGAAAGCGCCTGTAACATGGTTGCTAAAAGGTGAAAGCTGGTTGAAATATTTTTCTGCTAATTTCTTTAGGAGGTTGTTGGTAGTCTGTTATCTTTCAGTATGAATGCAGGTCAGTCTGATACAAATTAATAAAAAATATGCAGTAAACATTTTCCAACTTAGAAAAATTATGGTGGTGGTCCTTACTAAAGGTACCTACTTTATGGAGCAGTCTCTGGAAATGAGATTATCTCCCTTTTCAATTAGCCTTCTGAAAGTTATTTAAAATAGTGATATTCCAAAGAATCTTTGGGAGGTAATTGGAATAATGCTATTTTATTTATTTTTCTTTGCTTAACCGACCAGCTATACTATTTTGGTCATTTCTTTACCATGGATTTTTTAGTACTGTACATTTTGATGTCTGTTAGAATTGGTAACCAACATCTAATAAATAAAAATAGAACTCATATTTCTAGCAGAATTTACAGTTATTAAAGGTAGGGTGAAATTGGCTAACCTATACTAAAACATAGTATTTGTGATTACTGTATATTCTGTTTCAGATACAAAGTAGAAACTCCAGATCTACAGCTACAGTCCAAATCTGCAAAGGTTCCATAAATCTTAAAGGAGCTTTAAAATGTAAAGCTTACATCCATAATAACAAGCCTAAAGTTAAAGATGCTGTTCAGGTACTTTTATTACCTCTCATCTTTGAAGAGTTTGGTTCCATCCATGATCTCTGATTTTACCTGCAAGTAAGATAAGTAAGGAATATCATTTTAATAGTCCAGATTTCTTGCCCAGAGGTTTTAAATATAAGTTTCTTTAAAAATGCCAAAACCAAACTCAAAATCTAGATTAACCCTTCCTAGATTACAAATTGTCATTTGTAATCTCTATACATCTTCAAGCATCAGATTAGGGTACTCTTTTTGGGGGGATAGTGTTGGCAGGGTGACCATATTTGGATTGAATGATGGTCTTACATTTTTTTTAATGGAAGTATAACTAATTCTAAAGTTTTCTTCAATCTGAAATCTGGGAAGTGTTATATACGTTTTTTTATGACTCAAGAATAGTCTGTAGCTCGTCATGATTTGTTTATTCTGTGTTTTGTTGGAACAAATAATCATTAGATTTATAAATCACTATCACAGTGTGATATATGAACACAGCTAGCCTCTCACTGGTTTCTGAGGAGATAAAAGATGATGAAAATAACGAACATTTCTTGTCTTTGCTTTCAATCTATGCATCTAAGAGCCTTGAGGGGAGTTCAATCCAGTGTCGAATTTCTATAAAGTGATAGCCACAGTCTTCCTCTGTTGAAGGAATAATAATCAGGCAGGATGTACTTCAGCAGGTGCCTCTCTTCTAATAATTTGATAGTGTAAAAATTTCTGCAGCCAATGGATTTTGTTGCCATTTCTGCGACCAATCTCCCAAAAATGACCAGCAATCAAGCCCAAAAGGCAGGCTAAATTTTCACAGTGTGTCATATAACCTAATTTTATCACACAAATTCTCATCTTGCTGCAAAGATGAAAACATATACTGAGTCAGCATCTCTATATATTCCCTGGCAAGGATTTTAACTGCTTTATAAGTTTTAGAATGAGTATACATATTGGGAACAAAATGTTTCAGAGAACATAAAGTTGGGAACAAAATGTTTCAGAGAACTCCAGAGCAGTTCATTTTCTTCTTGACCACATTGATCTTCCAAAGATCATCTGAGAATGGTGGATTTTGCACATATGAATCTAATGTTATTCTGTTCTTGCCTTTGCAGGCCTTGAAGAGAGACATAATAAACACTCTTTCTGATCGTTGTGAAATATTGTTTGAAGATTTGCTTGTCAATGAAATGCCAGGAAAGAAAAGTAAGAGAAGGTGCTCAATAACACAACCATATGCTTTTAAATATTTAACATTGTTTCTCTTGACAACTTTATTTCAGCATATTTCCATATAAAGTGATTTTTAGAAAATGCATGAACAATGTGTTTGCATTATTCTTTACATTTTTTTCAAAAATATACTTTATAAATATTTTAATTTTGGACTTCTCAGTCACAATATTTAGAAAAGTGGAGTAATCTAAAGACATTGGGAAAGGGATGTGTGAATAAAACTAGAATCTACTTGTATTTCTGACAAACTACATTGCAAAAGAAGCAAAAGAAATTGTATTAGGCATCCCAGCATTATGCCTGGAACTCCCAATATAGTAAGAAGGTGTTCCAATGTATCTGCAGAAAATTCCAGACTTCTTGTCCACCTAATTTATATTTACCTTTTTCTCAGAAGCTGGGGATGCCTGAATTATAATGAAATTTCATGTTTCATTCTTTTGGATAACTGAGTCAAGCAGAATAGCTTCTGTAACATCTAGTGGAAAATGAAATAGCTTCCTTTGCCTGTTAGTTTTTCTAATTCTTACATGAACTGAGTTGAAATAGACAACTATTCACAATCCTACTTTCACTGTTAACTAATATAGCCAAGTGGCCAGCAGCCATATGTTGTGTACATATGTAAATATTATTGCATGATATATACAAACTACATTTTACTGTTGAAACATCTTTCGGAATTATTTTCCTTTTCACAAAATATTCCATTTCCTTCCATGTTTCCTTTTTCCTTAATTATATCCTTTCTTTGGTGTCACAGACTATAATTTCGAGTGCTTTCAGTTACCTATGTTCTTCTCTTGTAACAAAAGCGACAATCTTTTGATTAACTGTCCTAATTTTCATGGAGAATATCCTTTCATGACACGGACTAAAGAGGTATTCTAATCTCAGTAAGCTGCTCTGGCCAGCAAGCAGTATTTGGCTTGTACCAGAAAAATGGAAAAAGCATTATGTTGGATTCCTTCCCTATCTTCCTTCCCTGTCTCTATGATGAGAAGCTAATAATCATAATAAAAATTTCATGGTCCAGACTTTCAAATTTGCTTTGTGAAAAGAGAACCCATACACCTTTACTGATGGATCCTATTTTCTGACCTCTTCATAAGACATGCTCAGTAATCATCCTCTGAGCACAGTCACTTTTTCAGCTTACCTCAAGTCTGGTTGCTGTTTTAGGAATTGGGGCCTTTAATACAACCTTCCAGTTTTTGGCAAGGTCAACAAACAATTGAAGGATCCTCTGAACTCATCAGAAGGAGTATGTAGTTTTTCCCCACTAAAGAATTCCCATCCATTCTTTGCCCTTTTGAAGGGCTTTTAAGGAAGAAACATAGATAGGAATAACCATTATTACCATTCCCACTCTTACAATTTCCTTAAATCTGTAAAAAAAAGAACAAAACAGAAAACCTGGACATAACCATATTGCTGAAATTCAGCCATTTTAAAACTGAGTTTTGGCAACATTGTCTCTCCAAGTACCACTTTTACCTCAATAGAAGAGAATATCTGTAACTCAGGGTTGAACTGTGAAGTCTTTGATGACTTGAACTAAACTGAGTTTAGTTGTTTGCTTGCACGTATTTCATTACTCAACTAGGTAACATTGTCAGTGCTTTTATCTCTTGCCAAACCCAAAAGATTCCTGCAACACTCTTCAGTAAAATATTAGACATCAAACTTGATATAAAATTGAATGCTTGGAGCTTTCTGGTGTATGAAATGCTTATTCAAAAGTACTAGTGATATATGTGTTTTATCAATGTATAAGATATCTTACATTGTTAAACATTATGTGTGGATCCACACACAGTGATCAGTATATAGGAGCGCTCTAATTTTTTATTAGTAATTAACAAGGGATTCTCTTTCTTTTTTTTTAGATTCTGAAAGAGAATATCGCATATTACCTTGTAGAGTTTTCACTCCCATTGTGGGATCCAGTGTGTTGTTTTGTGATTATAAGTTTGGTGATGAAACAATCAGGGAAATTCAAGAGCATTTTTTTGAAATGATTGATCAAACTGTTCAATCAGATGATTTGCATATTGCTGAGGAAATGAATACAGGTAAATGTAACTGCTGAGAACTTGTTTGTTAGGAATTACTCAGAAACTAGACTTGAAGCTGATTTGTTAAGTGTTCATTATAATAAAACATTTATTAAGTGTTTAAATGGTGTTCTGGATCCCAAAGACAGATGACCCTTTGAAATTATGAGGAGCCTGAAATATGCAAGACAGGTTGTTTCACTGTCATCTTGAAGTACTGTATGCCCACACTACTTCCTTGTGATATTTGGAGGAAGTTTTTGTAGGGATCTTTCTCACTTCTCAAGCCTATAATCAGCATTAACTTTGAGGGCACTAGATAATAGTTAGGCAAAACAACATTCTAAATGCAAGTATTTTAATACCTACATTTTATTTTTTTGAGAGCTAGGAATGTTTCTTAATCATCAGGGGGACTTGGCACTTTATAGTCAAAACATGTTTATTAGTTTTCCTTGGAGCTAAGGATGAACTGATGCAGGAGATCTTCAGGTGAATCTCCTAGGATCTGTCTTTTGCTTAAAACAGCCTTGGGAGTCTCCTGTTTGCAACCAGACTATAGTGCAGGGAAAAAGAAAATAAACTTTTTTATCTCATGTCAAAAGCTCAGGCAATTTACTTATGTCTTCCCTTTTATAATTTGTAACCATGCGGTGAGCTGTACAACAACCTGAATTGGAGTTGTAGCACAAAAAAAAGTTTTTTTCCCATGCCCTGAGCACAATCCAGCTAAAGACTGCATCTTTTAATATCTTGTTTAGCTTAACCCTAAGTGAAAACAACAAATACTCACTTTCTTGAATAATGTGAAATCAAAAAATTCAGAAAATGAGCTTATAACTTTCCAATCCCCAAATCCTTCACACAAGAATGGCCGGAAACCTTCTTAGACAATAAGCAGTTTAGAGGAAACAAAACAAAAGCTACAATTATTTTTTGGAAATTATCTCAATATCATAATATAGGTAGTATGATCTGCAGTATATAACTCTTGCAGTTGCATAACAGTGTGCTACAGCAATTGATTATAGAGACGTGCTGTTTCAGTGATTTTCTTCTCATTTTAATTCAGCTACTTCTGCTAGATGTAATAATTTTATTCTATTGCAAAATCCTGTAACTTAGTTTTCATATTTATTTAAAATATTCCAAATATGTGTGAACCATAATTTTGTCAAACGTGCAACTGATGATTTGATAGGTCACAGATCTATATTTTTTCTTATCATGAACAAGTAATGTATATATTAAATGATCTGAGTAAGTCTTAGTTTTTATTTACTAAAGGTTGTGGACAGATAAATACAAATAAGATTTCACTGAGGATAATTCCTTCCCTTTAATTTATTCTTAGTCTAGTTGAAGGTTTAAATCCAATCAATGGGCAATTGAATCCAAGAATGGGCATCCTGGCCCCTCTAGGACAAATTAGACATAATTTGCCTTAGAATAGTTGTGATTCAGATGACATCCATGAAAAGGCAAGCAGGATTGTTCAGTTGAGTCATGTCGTATCCCAAAGTTGGATTTTTAAAATTGAAATACATTTGGGTGAGGCAGCAGAGGAGATGTTTCTTAAATTTTGTTTTCCCATTTGCAGTTTCATTTTTATTTCCTTCATTCCCCATTATGAATATTAAGGTTTTTTTAAAAAAAACAACAACAAAAAAGTGAAACCATTTGGTCAGGTTGCTGAGTTTATTTCATTTTATATTGACATTAATAGTTTACAGCCCATTAAGAAAGAACTAATATGACCCAGTTTGTCAATTTTAATAATACAGATAAGGGAGTATTTCTATAAAGTCTTTTTCTATGTGAAAACTAAGGTTCATGTTGTCCTAGGGCACCATGCTAAAATTTATGTTCAACATTGTCTAGTAGAAATTTACTTGGGTAGAGTTTCTGGTAGCTAAGAGACACAATACTATCATTATAACTATTAACTGCTCTCCTATAAGTAAGCATTTTTTATACTACTGACTGATTACAGTGTTAAATAAACTAACTTGTGGAATATATTTTGTGGATTCTTAGACTTTGCAATTATGGAAATGTTTATGACTTATATACAGAATAATAATGCCACAATTTTAGTAATCAGTGTACTTGTTAGCAGGTCATAACATGGTGTTCCTAGTCCTGTCTTCTTAAAAATGCTGTTAAATATCCTAAAATTGAATAGTCCAGAAAATACAGCTTAAATAAATTAATATAAAAATAATACCATTTCTGTTTTTCTGCTGTAGTTATGTAGGGTTTTCACTGATTTTTAAGTTGAAATCCCCATTGTTTTTTAAATCTTATTTATTTTTTGTGAGCATTCAGAAAAAAAGATCATAGATGGAAATATTGAAAAAATTGACTTGATTTTAATGATTCTTTATTTGGGGATAACTGTTGTACATGCTGCTTCCATACTTGGAATAGATCTTTGTAAATGCTTCTATTTACATAGTTTATATGTCACTTTTAGAATAAAAAGCAGTATGTAGTAAAAGAATTTCTGATGTTAAATACTATGCAGGAATCTTTTGGAGAATTGGTGTGAAAAAATCATGTGTATTTATGCACAAATAGGGAGGAAAATTAGTAAATGACTATTTCATATTCTTCCAAGTTCTTTCAAGGATAGTGCAACTAATTTCTTGCTCAATTTTTTAAGTATTTAAAAATTATTAAGGTGTGTCTTAAAATTATCCTCTGTGTTTTGTTTGGATGTTCTGCCTTGGATTGTGATTCTGGTGGCATGATGTCTACATAAAACCTAGGGCCGTTTATATCTTATATTCAGCCTTAAACTATGCAACATGAATTTACATACATAGACTTGGTTTTTCCAGCCTGAGCTCTGAAATATTCTTTTTAAAGAGTTTGAGGTAGAAAACAAGCAGTGGTTTAGTAGATTTCAGGCAACATACTTATTTTAACTTTATTCCTTTTCACTATGTAGTTGAAGTATGCCTGCCAAAGGAATTCCAAGAGGACACGCAACCAAAGCAGGTGACAAAAGAAATGCTACTATTGAAACTACATCAAAATATGGGTATGCAGATTTCAGCCTTTTCTCTTGCATTACTTAAAAGAATCATTTTCTTTCTGAATGTGATTTAACTTTTTTTTTTGCTGGCCCATTCTCCTACAGTCTTGTTTACATGTATGTCTAATTATTTTTAATGATTATTTACAATTGTTTTAATTGTTGGTTTTATTGTACACTGCTCAGAATCACATTTGTGAGATGGATCATTATATAAGTTTGACAGGGAGAGAGAGAGTTGTCATTTAGCAACCATTCGCAGTTATAATAATGATAAAAATTAACTTTGTTACAAATCTTCACATGCATGACTTTCTCAGGTCTTTAAGGCAAAGGAAAGATGAAGTAAAATCGGAACCATAATTGTACTTTCACTTAGCAACCGCTTCACTAAATGACCAAGTTCCTGGTCCCAGTTGTGGTTGCTAAATGAGAAATATCTATAACATTGCCTGTGTACTATTCTTTTGGTTCTTGATTTCCTAGCATTCTGTTGTTGCTGCAGTTACTCCTTATTTTATTAAGATAATTTTCTTCTGCTTAAGGAAGCCCAGAACAGATTCACAGGAAAAAGACTATAAACAATGACTACAAAACCAAGCTAGTAAAAATGCAGCATTTAGCTGGACACGAATTAAAGTTAAATTCATTTGAAACACCACTATGCATTATCTTTTTATTTTTTAATTTTTTCAGGGGTGGTGGTAGCAGTGGCAGTTGCCATATCTGCAGTAGCGTTCTCCTTTAACTACTTCAGTGATTAAACTTTACAAATCAAGAATGAAACTCAGAACTCATGTTATTACAGATGTACGCCAAGAACGTAAGCTTCTTGAACTGATTACATTAAGATCATATGTTATCATCTAACAATAGCAATATGTGGCTGTAAAAAAGCAAGTATCTTTTGTTCTCTTTCTGCATGAAAATAATATAGGGAAAAATGGGAGGACCCACACTGTTAACTGGTACATACCAGAGATTAATTTTTCAACAGGCTGTTCTAAAACTTCTATTATATCTTTCTCCTTAATTAATAAAAATTTTAAAAACCCTTCTAACATGGTTATTTGTATTTTTTTCAGGAAATTTTGATACTATATGATAAGCAATACTATGATTTCCTTTTTCATTGAATTCAAGTTTTTTTTAAAAATTACCTATTAGCTGTGATTACTTTTCTTCCGTGATTCATTTACACCTGTTTGGAATTCATGTGAACATAAATATAGATATGCATTCATTTCACAGTGGAAATATCCCATGCCAGTCCTAATGGATACTGGGAACTCTGTTATATAATAATATAACATACAGTAAAACAGTTAATTATTATGATGGAAGCCCCAGCCAAAGATTTATTGTAACAGGATAGATTTTACTTGTCTGTATAATGCAAGAAGAATAACTCTAGACTTCTGTGAGAAATTTCCAAAGATTGGGATCTCCTGCAGAGAAAGCTTATTGTATCCATGTTCTCTTCATACTACCTTCAGAAGGAGGAATGCTCAGTAGATCTTTCTCTCTCTCCCTCTCCCCTTTTAAAAGCTGGTTTATTTCTCTGTCCTGTGGGGAAAACTTCATATGTAAATAATAAAGATTGTTCCTTTCCTGAAAATATACTCAAATATAGTCCATTATTTGTATGTAAAAATGATTATAGAGTGTGGGTGTCTTATCTGTTGTGGCTGTTTTTGAAATACACAAACTTTGCTTGCTTTCTGTTTTATGCCTTTCATTGGATTGAGTTGGACTGGATTAGATAATGGCCTCAGGAAATTGGTTGGTTTACCATATTGCAAAAATAAAAAAAGTTAAGATAAGTAAAGAAATAATTACCATTTTATCTGAGTTGCTTTCAGATATATTTGATTGGATATTAACTTGGCTACGTTGGTTGGCTGATTTAGTTATTACTAAAGTTTATATGCGGCTCCATTCCACACTATCTTTTAACATAATGTCTCTTCAACTTATCACAGAAAGTCTCCAAGTAAGAAAACATATTTAAGAGATTCTGGATTTATACAAAGACGCCTGTTAACCTGGATTATATGTTGCAAGATGTCTCAAAACAAAATACTTAACAGTGCTGTTTTTGGAAGAAAGCAATTAAATAACAATGGAGAACACTCAGGAATATAGTGGGTGTCCAAAGGCTTATTCAATCTAGGAGTGTTGTCTTGAGGAAGTGTGCTGTTTAGAATTCTCTGCCCACTGTCTGCCAGCTTTCACTTGTAGTAATTGTTAAACTTTGTTCTGATTTTATATTCACCGGTTCTCAGATTATTATTTTTTGTCTTTTTTTCTCCTTGTACACAAAATAATCACATTATGGGATGGATCTATGTTGTTATAGTGATTTTGAGGTGGTGTGATTCATAATACACTTGACTTGTCCTCCTTTGAGGATTTAGAAATGGACACAGAGAAATTAAGATTAGCCTAGGGTTGAATATCTGATAGAGGTTAGGCTTCAGTTCTACCACCCCTCTAAATTAAGCAGGAAAACGTAACACTTTTCTTCCTAACACCTCATTTTCCTATAGGTAAGGTGAACAAGACTTCTGTCAGAATACTTTCAGAAAACAAAGTTCTGAAGCCATCCTTCTCTGTTGAATAATGGCTTAAGAAAAATAAACAGTTAAAATAAACATAAAAGATGCTTGCCCCATCTTGGGCTTGTTCCAAGTATCAATAAAAAGTAAAGATAAAGGTTTTCCCTGTTAGTCATGGCCGACTCTAGGGAGTGGTGCTCATCTCAGATTCACAGTCAAGGGAGCCAGCATTTGCCCAAAGATGCTTCTGTGGTTATGTGGCCAGCATGACTATACATCAAGGCTCATGGTATGCTGTTACCTTTCCCACTGAAGATGGTACCCATTTATCTTCTTGCATTTTTATGTGTTTTTGAACTGTTAGGTTGGCAGGAGCTGGAGCAAGAACTGATGAATCACACCACCTCAACATCACTACAACAATATAGATCCATCAACCCATTACACAGCAGCGCCTGGCTCTTGATCCTGCCGACAAGCCAGCGGCTTAACTGCTTGGTCACTGCACCCCCCCATAAGGTGGTGTTTGGCTACTGCACCAAATATCAGTATGTAGGAGGAAAATAACTGAAAGTGTTGTCTTCGTCATGAAATGACAATTTCTTATCTTCCCCACCAATACAACTGTCAATTTTCAGACTACAGACTTAATAGATTAATCCATTAGAGCTTCTTAAAGGCATTAGGGATTTTTATAAGCAAAATATTTCTAATGCAATTGCCATTCCATTATCCAAGTCTTTTATAATAGAGCTGGTTGATACCACCTCTTGTTTCTTAATCCTGCATTTTTTCACTGTTTCATAGTTTCCTGGGTAGCTATAGTTCAGGTTGCACCTTTTGTTTTCCTATGAGTTTTAGTATAAGGATGCTTTAGATCATGATTACATTGTAAGTTAGTCATTTTCATATTTTTAAAAATATGATTTCCTGTCTGGTAGTATAGTTAGCTCAGCTTTTGACAAAGTGGGATGTCAGAAGTCAGTGTAACACTGATTGCTGTGGGTGGAACCCAGACTGAACATGGTGACCCAGTCAAATTCTCTGTAGCCAGATTACCTCTTAAGGAAACAGAATATAGGTGATGTTTCTTTTCTCTTGGCAGATTGCAAGATAATTCAGAGGAAATTGATATACATCAAATAGTTTAAATGCCATCCAGAGTTATACTGTTTGAGATGGGCAGCCTTATAAATCTTATTAATAAATGAATCATTTTATCATAGTTTTCTTACTGTTTTCCTATAACTCTTTCAGATGAATTTGATTTATCAATTTTAAAATGAATCATTGTGATTGGAGAACATTCTTCTAAGATTTCCCTGAACTGGAATGCTCCTATGTTACCACCTTCAGAGTGAAAAAACAGGAACCAAATGAATTGCAGTTCTCAAGAGCACAACCACTTTTTGCTTGAGATCAGGAATCTAATTTGATTGGAGTGGCAGATGATTTACTCAAGCTTAGTGATACAAGTTGTCTTTGGGTGATTAGTTTGTTTTCTACTTTGGTTGCTAGATTTCCATTCTATTCTGCCAAAGGTAGGTCTATACTTGGGCACATCAATGTATAGCAAGTGATAGTTTCTTTTGCCAATACGTAAGATAGTATTGGCTTTTTAACAGCAACACATCTCACAATGCATCCACAAGTGTGGTGTTTCTCAAACTGCTTCTCCTATGTATTTACATGTATTGCATAGTCATAAAATAATTCCAGGAAGTGCTGTAAAATTATATCAGTTTCTGGGGCAGGCCCAGAACTTTTGTGAGCAAACAAGGCATTTTCACTGTAAATATAAATAAAAGGCCATGAGCTTTTTACACCTTGCACACTTTCTAAAATGACTTAACTGTTTGAGAGGATTGAATCCTAACTAGACTTCATTTTAGATTACCATCGTACTATGACTCTGTTAAGGACAGCCCCTGCTAATTCAGTTTCTTTCAACAAGATTAATGACAAAAAAAATTATGTTCCTAGTCAAAACTTACTGTGATTTCATTTTGATCAAAAGTGTATGGTGATGTATCTGCTGAATCTAAACCTACAATTTCTCAATAAAAGTTAAAGACCTGTTCTGAGGTCAGCACGCAGTTGTTAACATAAGTCAAAAGGTTATAGCTCACTCCTAATACAGATGGTTTGCATTCAGCAAACGCCAAATTCAGGCTCAGATAATTAAAAATGAGAAAGACACTTGTCTGAATCCTGGAGAACTACCACTGATTAATAATTATTGTTTGGAGCTGAGCAGATAGGAGATAGTGCCTGGCCAAAGCTGATGGGATTACCCTCTTTTTCTTCTTGTATCTGTATCCCGAGATGATGAAAAAATAGCTCTATATTTTTTGTAATGGGCCCTAGAGCTCTATAAAATGACCTAAATGCTGAGTTAGTTGTACTAATGGCCTCATTCTGTAGAAGTTGTATGTATTTGTACATACCTATTAATCTGCAGCTCTTTCAAAGAGGTCTGCACCTAGAACTGTGCTGTCAGGAAGGAATAGACTTCCAGTCAGGTCTTATCATTCAAATGGAAAAGAACTTGGGCAAGCTTTCAAAGGTTTGGTGGGTCACGGCTGAGAATTATATATAGAACAGCTCATGGTGAACAAATACAAAATAAATTAAGGGGAGAATATAGACAAATGTCTCTTATTGACTTCTGCAGATTTTTTTAAAAAGAAATATATCCTTCAAATATTGTTCAACTACAACTTCCAATTTTTCTTACCTCTGTACTGAAAATTATAACAAGAACATTTGGGAAGCAATAATCACACTTGACATAGTCTTTTTACCTGTCCTTAGTTGAAATGAAAGTGAGGAAGGATTCTTGAATGCCATCTTTGTAATCATTTCATTTAGATTTTCCTGCAGAAATTATGATGATGTAACCAAAGCTGTAATTTAATTTTGCTTAATTATATATTGTTACCTTGGAGAGTGGTAATATGCAGAAACTTGTTTAGCTTCATCCGGGTGCTGACAATTTTCAATTCACGGACTTTCCCAAGGATGCATGTTGCTGCATGCTTGATTAGTTATTTGTTAGTTTTATAGCTATTTATATTAGAACTATTGAAATTATATATACTATGTTACAGATATGGTGGATGCAGTTAATGATCTACATGTTTTAGATATATTTTAATCTTCAGAATCTTTGATATCTGAAGTCTAAATGGAAGCTCTTTAGTTTTAAATGAATAGTACTAAATCTTGTGCGATGTACTAAATTATGTCTAAAAACAGTATGCTCAGTTGATTTCTACATATGCAAACATGCAGAATATTGAACTTTCTACATTTTTGATACTCCAGGGAAGTGGATTATTCCCAGGATACAGATTAATACTTAACTCAGGAGTTGATCCAATCTAGGAATTCCATGTTTGATCTAAGAAATACGAAATACAATATATTCCAAATGTTCCAAACAGAAGTAATATCTGTTTATCCCTTAGATTAAATTGTCTAAGCAAATACACCAGTGGAAGCAAGGACACTAGCATTTTGATAAATTTGTCCATTGTGTCAAATGCTACTTGACAGTAGTAGTGGAACCTTGGATTGCGTGTTTAAGAGTGTTCGCAAGACAAGCAAAATTTTTTGATAAAATTTAATTTGGTTAACAAGTGAAAACTTGAAAAACGAGCACCATGTGATGACCCCGCTTGGGAAATCTCACAATGGAGCTGATGGTTCTTCTCTCTCACTATGTAAAAGCGTAAATTAAATGAAAGTCGTTCAAGAGAAGGAGCGCCCAAGATTCAGATTCCAGATTCTCCTTCCAAGCAATCCCCTTCCCCCTTCTCCCCTCCTTCTCATCTCCCTTGCACCAGCCAGGACTCTTCTCAAAGTGTACAAAAATTGACCCTCCATCTTTCCTGTCTCTCTCACACACACAGAGCCCTCCTCACCTGGCACCATCCAGCTTGTCCCCCTCCTGCCCATCTCTTCTCCCCTCTCATGGCATGGAGGCAGGTTATGATAAGAAACATTTCTAAACCATCCAGGAAAGATCCCCAGAAAGGCATTGCCGAGAGAAAAGGCCATTTTGTCCTTGAGTGGTGGCAGCAGTGGATCCTCCCAATCCAACAGAGCAGCCCAGACAGTGCCAGCTGAGCAGCATCTGATGGCCAGAATCTGCCTCAGAGCAGATCCATAAGTGCTGGTTAATTTGTTTCATTTTTACTTCATATTGTGTATTAATCATTGTTATTTGTTTCAAATATTAGGGATGATCATTTCTACATAAAATTCCATTGAATTATTAAAAAATTATTTTTATGAATATTTTTGGGGGCATCAAATGGATCTTTACATTGTTTCCTATGGGAAACATTGCTTTGGTTTAAGAGCATTTTGGATTAAGAGCATTCTTCCGGAACAAATTATGCTCGCAATCCAAGATTCCACTGTACATTTAATTACATTAAGGAAAGACAAGAAGGGAAGTGGATTAATTCTGAAAGAAGAATATCTTTCCACTATATTTCCAGTTCTTCTTCCAGCTTTTTTCTTCTCTAAATGCTTCTATGGGTCTCCTGAGTGGAGACCTGATGGATCACTTGCCATCAAAAGGCATTGGGTACAGTTTTAAATGTTAAATGCTTTTCTAAAATCTTGTCTTACAGTGATGACCTTTTTTTAAAAAAAAATTCAGGATATATGAAGATATTTTATTTCTCAGGAATTAAAATTTTTCTCTCAAGATTTGTCCAGGGTTATCACTTCTCTGCCTTACCTTCAAGATATATGATCACTGTATATTAATATTTCTTAGGACATACCCTCCATTTCAGTTTTTTAACATGAATGTTTTCAAGTTGGCCATTTTTAATAAAAAGGCATCTAATGTTCAGAATTTTCGAGGTAAGCAATCTTGGGGGACGTGCCCTGAACCTATTTGCCTCTCTCTGCATTTCAACATTCCCCAGCTTTAGGAATTACTAAATCTTTGGAGGTTTACTTCCTGAACTCTTATGAATTATTTTTTTCTCTGACATTATTGATTTTTGAGGAAAGGAAATGTTTCTTTGTTTGATATTACTGGATAGGATGGAAAATCACAGTCATGTTCATACTTGTTATGCTTTAATCTGAAGGTAGAATAGGCTGGAACAGAAAAACGTGACAGTGGTTCTTCCTTCATGGTTCATCTTCTGTGAAATTGGTTTAGTCAATCTGGCAAATTCCAGAGACATATTCAGCATACAAGGAATCTGAGAGCAGCCCTTGAGCCAGAATATTTTCCATTCAACTTTCTGTCTCCTGGATATATTGGCTCACTCCTCAGTTATTGCCAATTATTATTATTTATTAAATTTATGCACCACCCATCTCACAACAAGCAACTCTGGGCAGTAAAATAGTAAAAATATAAAAAATGATAAATAGAATCAATTGAACTGAAGATTATGGGGCTTTCCTTCTAGCTTCTGAAAAGGAGAAAGAAGGAAGGCAGCCCCAATATGAGTGGAATGAAGCTGCAGCTTCCCTTACTGATTGCCCAAAAAAGAGAAAAAATGACTAGTTTATGACTAGTCCTCACCAACCTCAATTGGAACTGGTGAATCTGTCACTAACTGATGCAGTTCATAAGATGAAACGTGACTGTGCCCAACTCACAACATCAAACCCAGCTGCAGTTAGTAAGCAAATCACCATGGGTAGTTCAATGTCATGTCCTTGGCAGTGACTTGGGATTTCCAGCTTCTGCATTGTCTTTGCTTATCGGAAGCTGGCAGTGAAGGTTGCATAAGGTGATCACATGACTGTAAGATGCTGCAAGAAGCATCTGGATTGTGATCACATGACTATGTGAATGCCACAATGGCTGGAACTTCAAAGACTGGTCATTCACTCATTCAGCCCTGATGTAACTTTGAAAGGTCACTGAACAAGGACTACTGTTTTTTTATTGGTCTTGTATTTTTTTATTGGTCTCGTAACTCTTTTCCTAAAAACTATATTCCAAAAAGTCTAAATTGTCTTTGCTGTGTAATGAGAAGTACATAAGGGAGCCATTCTTACTTTGATTTGGTTAGACTTCTATTATGATTATATACTATTTTACCATTGCTGCATATTCTCCAATTTTGTTCTCCAATTGGCATTCATTGCCAGGGTTCCTTTTTCCCTGCATTTGTCTCAAATTTGTTCTTGTAGCTTTCAGCATGTATCTGAGTAAATTGTATTTTTCATTTATCTTTTCTGGAATTACAGTATATCTAATAAAAATATTTTGGCCTCCGTTGAAATGTTTTTTTAGGATTTTCTGAAGATTTTGATGTAATCCTTTCCAAGATTTTTAAGGTTTTTTGTTTACATAGCCACTACATTTGATAAAATGTTTCTCCTTTGCTATTTCTATAAGCATTTCCAAAGTTTAATCTTACATGATTTATCTTTTTAGCAAGTGTTGACAGAGTTAGATAACATCTCTAAAATATTTTACAGCAATTTTCCCTGAAATTATAATTTTGATTATATATTGATTTTTCCCAATAATCTGGGAAAAATCTTTATGTTATACTGTGATTGTTTCTTTGATGTTTTGCATCTACTTTATAATTTAATAAATGTAAAAAAAGTATCTTCTTTTTAGAGGAACGTCACTTAGAAAATAAATGCAATGTAAAAGTAATCTCACTTTTCTGCCATAAATAAAGGTAAAAGGTTTCCCTTGCCAGGCGTGGTTGACTCTACAGGACAGTGCCCATCTCCAGTTTGCAACCGAGGGAGCCAGCATTTTCTGAAGATGCTTCTGTGCTCATATGGCCAGCATAACTATATGCCAAGCTGCACAGAATACTGTTACCTTTCCCACCTAATTAGCGATACCTATTTATCTACTTGCATTTTTACATGCTTTTGAACTGCTAGGCTGGCAGGAACTTGAGCACGTAACGGGAGCTTAACCTGTTATGTAGTGGTACTTAGATCTCAAATTGTAAAGCTGCCGACCTTCCGGCTGACAAGCCCAGTGTTTTAATCGGTTGGCCATGGCATCCCCTATCTACCATAAATGCACATATGCAGTAAGAGTATAAAAAGTCCTGAAATAAAGTTTCTATAGCTAAAAATCTATTTTTCTCCCATTTCTCTTCAATAATTGCATACCCTCTTGTCCTTTGTCTTCTGTGAAATTAGTTACTATATATAGGTTGGTGCACAACTGACCCTGTTTGCTTTATTTTTAGTAAATGAAAACTTCTGGGGCTCACTCTAGCACAGGACTGTACTGTAATAGTGCTAAAGATAAAGCTAGAAGAAGCCACAAGTCATTCTACTGGCTTTCCTCA
>JANHZU010004263.1:27020-37214 GCA_032468055.1 Acrochordus granulatus
CTCAAATTCCATTGAAAATGATTTTTTGGTGAATATTTTTGGGGGCATGGAACGGATTATCCGACTTTCCATTGTTTCCTATGGGAAACCTCGTTTTGCTATTTGAGAATTTTGCGCTAAGAGCGTTCTTCTGGAACGGATTAATCTCGTCTTGTGAGGCACCACTGTATTTGTTTACTTACTAGCCATTAATAGCTGCTTGTTTAGGGACATAAGAATGCCAAGAATAACTGCACATTTTTTCGTATATTATATGCTTTTTTACCCTTGGAAAAAAGTTCATTATTTCCTGTCTGTGCCCTTTGAATTGAGTAGAATAAAATTTTGGAGAAAGACCCATTTCCTATACATAACCTATTTCAGTTTATAAGCTTAAAGTGAAGTCTATCTTATATTGCATTTTTTTAAATCAAAAAGAATAAAAATGTAATACACTAAATTGTTCACTCTCATAACATATTTTTTTCTATCAAACTTAAAACATTGACAGGTTTAAAATTAAATAGATTATTGGTTCACCCATGAAACAACATAAACTAGTTGTAGAGTTTAAAAAGGGTTTCTTAATGGTTATATTCTCTGAACTTGTGTTTTTAAAGGAATACATTATTATTCAACTATTGTTCCCCCCTTTGGTATAGTGATAATGAACATGAAGATAAAAGAGAATCTGAAGGAGAAAATAACTCCCAACTCCAGTCAGCTCAGCATAATGGGGAGGAGGAAGAGGAGGCAGAGGAAGAAGATGAAGATGCTATGGCTCAATCAGATCTTTTTGACCAAGAAGCAACTGAGCATGAAAGTGAAAATGATTACAAAGATTCAGTAGAAAAATCCCATGATTATGAGGACTGATTAAAATTGCTATGACCCTGAGACTTAGTGCTCACAGTTTATTATTGGACCTAAGATATAAAATGAAAAAAATCCTGATTTCCAGTGCTAGTTGTGATTTAACATGCTTTTAATTCACAAATAATCGTTTGATACATTTTATTGAGGCACAGCAAACATCAGGTAGAATTTCTCAGATTTTTATACAGTATTTTGTTCTCAGAATATACCTGCTTACTTACTGAACTGGTGTTTATAATTTCACATCACAATTAGATTATTTTCTGAAGCATAAGACTGTACTACGATTTGGATTCTGTAATTCTGTTTTTAAAAACAAATCAGAAGTTCCTGGATCTTACACAACACTGAATAATATTGGCTATTCTTAGAAATCATTGATTGAATTGCCCTGAGCAATCATTATTCAAAATAATAGCATGACAGACCTGATCTCATACTCTGAAACTCAAAGCTCAAATTAGACATGAATTCACAGGTATGCTACTTCAGTCTCCATTTTCCTTATGTGGATAATAATGCTATTTTCAAAATGTAAATGCTGTGCTCCTTTGCTCGAAATATAATTTCAGCAGCCAGATGCCTGGAGAATCAAATTTTCCTGACTGATTTTTGAAAATCTGCAACATGTTGGATTTTGCAAGTATTTTGTTTGTATAAACAAGAGGTTGTTTGGTTAGAAAAAAGGATATTGCTGACAAATAACAGTATGTACAGGATTGGAAGATGAGCAAGTATGGTACTGCACTTAATGTTCATGAGCAGTACTTTTATGCATTACCTATGACCACACAAAACAATTGTGCCTGTTTCTAGCCTTCTGTGGCTCCTGCAGTGAGGCTTTTCCAGCTGCTGTGGAATCTTAGAGAGAGATACAGCTGCTTTAGTCAACTGCAGAGGGGCTGTATTCATGCTTCCAGTGGTTCTGATGCATCTGTTACGAATCTAATCCAAATCATAATACTGTACAGTCTTAATGATTTGTAACAAAAGAACACTTCAGATCATCACCCCCTTCACCTTTCAGATGGTTCATTGATCCCCAACCATTTATTATGCAAAAATAATGAATGCTGCTTTAATTAATAGCTCTATGAATAATGTATCATTATTAAGTCCTCGGAGAGTCCCAGGCACTCTTGGGAATCAATACTGAACACTTGGGGAAAGCCTGGATTAGAGGCAAGGCAGAGACACAAGGAGGCATAGGATATGGAGCAGGTTGAGGAACCTGACAGAGGAGGTTTGGAGTAGAAGAGGAAGTAGATCCAGAGAGGAAAAGGAAGGCAACATTTGTGCTGGGGATGGAGTAAAAAAATGGGAGAGAAATGTAAGAAATACAACTGATGGATACGGGGAGTGAGGAAGCATTGCAATCCACACTTAGCTTCTCAAGAGGCTGAAGTACTTGCCTGCTTGAAACTGATTTTCATTTCTGTACTGTATCTTAAATTCTGCTATTTCCTGAAGCTTCTGATGTGCGGTTGTAATGCAACTTTGACTGCTAACTAGCCTGTATTTTTCTTGATCATTTGATTGCATTATAATTTCTTTTCCTAGTATAATGCAGTGTATTGCAGACTATGCTCACTGGCTGTAACAAATGTAATAGATAGCCATAGGGTGCTTGTGGTGGCAAATACTTAGATTGATAAAATTGTGTGGGGGAAACCAGGATGGAACCATGTGTGAAGAGGGGGCTCAGTCATTATGCGTGACCAAGCGAAGGAGGGACAAGTCTTGGGAGGACTGTTAGATTATAAGTCAAGGTCAGGAGCTTTGGTGCTCAGAAGGAGAAACAGCTATTGAAGCACGAGGTTAGGATTACTTTTGTTTGTCTCAATTCCTTTCATCCCAACAAATTGAGCTATGCCATTTTAAAGTCAATCAGAAGTGACAATACCAGCCTGCAAGCAGGAAAAGGTTAGGAGCTGCTGCTTTCTGCCTTCCTTCCTTTCCCTAATGATAAGGATGCAGCCATAAACAAGGGTTGCTTGAAATAAAACCTATTTGGCTTAACATGGTTTACTGCAAAATTAGCACTGCAATTAAGCGTTTAGGTATAATAAACATAAATACACAACTCACTTTCTGTATATTATTTTTATATTTTATGTGTGCTTTATTGTAAGCAACCCCAGAGTTGCTGTAGTGAAATGGGCAGGGCATACATTTTAAATCAATCTGCATATGACTGGAGAACTGAATGTTGTTATCTTAATGTCTTCCCCATTAAGGCAGGAAGACAAAAGACTATTTGCATTTGCTGTGAATTTAACCCTACCTGGAGAAGGTCTAGCAAAGTGATCAGGATAATCTGGGATTCTTCTTGAGTTTATGGAGGTTGAGCAGGATAGGCCTTCTGTGACATAAGCGCTGTTACCTGCAAGCTTCAGCTATGCTGCATTTGCCTTCCTAGCTTCTTAATGAAGCTTTCTACATAATCTAGATTTTTGGACTCCTTACATTATTCCCTACCCTAAACAATTTGTTAATTCTTTCTCCATTCCCTCTAAATTGCAGGAAGAATACATACAGAGTCTCCCTTTCTTCTTTAGTAAACAAGTGTTTCTTATATCCATTTGTATATGTCTGTGTTTCTTTTAACATCATTTTTTTTTCCAGATACGGAGTTTCCATTTCTTTTATCTTTACCTGAGTAGCAGCAACATCCCTATCAGTACAGCTACCGGAGGTATGGATAATTTTTGAAGACAGATTTTTTCTGTCATATTTATCTCAATGTAAAATACATTGCCCAAAGCTCATTTAATATTTTGAACACTGATCTTTATGTTTAATGTACTATACCAAGAAAAGGTAATGAAGATACCTATTTTTACTAGAATTGCTGTCCTGCTTATATCCACTTTCCTATTTTCTAATATAAGTGATGTAAAAAGGGCAGAGTGCAGCTCCAAAGTCACTATGTTTCAGAGACTGCTATAAAATATTACACCAATTAAAGAGAATTCCTCAGATTGTGAAATAATGATTGGAGAGAAAATTATTTATTTTCAAGCTGTACTGTACAAGTGTTTTTCTCCATACTAGTGTTCAGTTCTCCTCCTCAAAATGTAATGTGATTATTAATACCAAACATGTCAGGAAATTTCCTTTACTCCTTATAACTGGTATGCTCCCTACAATCTCAAAGACATCAAATATTCCTGTTTCAGGGTACATACATTAGGACAGTGTTTCTCAACCTCACTAACTTTAAAACATATGGACTTCAACACCCAGAGTTCCCCTAGCCAGTAGATTGAAGTAAGTCCACAAGTCTTAAAAGTTGCTGAGATTGAGAAACACTGCATTAGAATATTGAAAGTTACGTAATATGTTCATGATATCACTAGCAATCAAAAGAGACAAAGAAGGCTACAACAGGTATTTTCCCATGAATACAACAACTATATACAGGCATCAGGCTTCCTTTGCTCTTATTGTGCAGAAACAATTATATTAATTATATTAAATAAAAGTATATTCAGACCTTTTATTTTCTTGAACAGGAACACTAGATATTTTAGAAAGCCTTTAATTTTCACCAAAATATAGACGAGAATGGTGCAATTACTGGCAAATTCTACTTATGCCAATAATATTTTCCTGGTTGGAAGCTAAGTGAAACAGTATAGTTCTTTGTAATGGCTGAAAAATTCATCAAATTGTTCTGAATTTTCAACTACTAAAACATTCAGTAGATTGAAGACTTGATTGTGCTCGCCACTTATGAATGGATTTCCTATAGATATAAACTTTGTATGGACAAATATAATGAAATATGGGACTCATTTATGCAAAATACAATAGGTTAGAAATATGATAGTTACATAAATTGTATTAGAAATATATGCATTTGAATAATATTTGCATTAGATGAGTATATAGAGAATTGTAACCTTGTTATGTATTTTTTATTTTCTTTATTTTATTTTTTCATTTTTGTTAACACTTTACAGTATATGTGTTTTGTCTTTTTGATAAATCTAATTCTAGCATAATTATTATGCTTTATTCTTTTTTTGTTATTTAAAAAAATAAACAGACATCATTTTGCATATAAGATTAAATAATCTGTATAATTTCAGTTCTAGTTCTTAACAGAGAATGATTTTGAATGAGAACTATTCAGCATGTGGATGATGTGTGATGGATAGCATTTTTACCTAAAAGAGATGAATGTAATGTCTAGTCCTACACATATGTATATATTTATCTTCTAGCTATCAGCAAAATTGTAAAAAAGCTAGTTGGCCCCATTTATTGCTAATAATGACAACAAACATAGGCAGAGTCAATCTGAAGATGGAACATCTTGTTTCCTTTTTGCACAGGTGCTGCCTTCCAACTGCAAACAGTAGAGCAGAGAAAGAAGGGACAGTTTGCTTGGTACTCTATTATTAGGCATATTCAGAATGTAAAATGTAGATGATTACTAGTTGATAATAAGGAAACAAACATTACAAACTCATTGCTGCCATCTAGTAATCTCTTATGGCAATGCGCTCTGCATGGGGTTAGTCTTGAAGAGCATTTGTGTTAGGCATGAAAGATCAGGCTTAGGCAGTGCAGTTCTAGCTAACAGATTTATTGTTGTAATAAGGATACAAAAGTTTCTCCAACTGCCCACTGAACAGCTGTACTCCCAAGATAAGATTAATGGCCCTCATGAAAGATTGGGCCTCTGGCTCTTGTTCATATGCAACGACTCAAGACTGGTCCCCCTCTTCACCCGTGGCACTGCCATTTCTTCTCTCACAATTTGGAAGCTACAGCTGGTGCAAAAATGCAACCACATGGACAATTCTCAGGGCCCCTAAGATAGTCCCCATTACACCACTGTTCCATGAGCTGCACTAGTTGCCAGTTTGCTTCTGGATGTGATTCAAGGTGTAGGTTCTTACCTTTAAAGGCCTTCATGAGTTCAGGTTATCTGAGGTTTTCCCTCTCCATTCTACCATACAAGCATATAGTAACCTCTCCCCTAGGCTGGCCTCTCTGACTGGCCAACCCAGGGAAAGGCAGACTTACTCAACTCCCTATCTGACTCCCCTTTAAGAGGTGGGTCCAAGCAACCACACTGACCCAGCATTGCTCCAAAACTTTTACACATGGAGTGGTGGCAGAAACACTTCAGGGCCCTCACACCTCCGGCAAGGCCACACAGTCTTAATTGCTGCAGATTAATATGGAAAATAGTTCCCAAGGTTACACAATGAATATCAAGAACAAAGAGCAACTGATGAGGCTCCAAGATGATGACAAATGATGGAGAAATGGCTTCACCTGTATTTTGGGGAGGGGCTTTATTGTGGGCTGTTGCTGTCCATCATTTGCAGATTTCAGAAAAGCAAGCTCTAGCAGAAGATGTCTACATAATTAAAGAGCCAATTTGGTATCATAGTTAAAGCACCAGGCTAGAACATGGGAAACTGGGTTTTCTAGTCCTGCTCCAGAAAGTTAGGTGCATTTAAATCCCTTTGGAATCAATTTACACCAAAACAATAATAAAACAAAAGCTTTCTCAGGACTTACTAGATAAATAATAGGATTGAGTATGATTTGACAAGAATCTACAATATGTCATTTTTTCCTTATTATATAATCATATATCATTAGCTTTATATTCAGACTTACCTCCCAACTGCTCCTCACTCATAAAACCAATCAAATAGATAGACCTGCAGGTCCTCCATTTTAAATTTCCATTTCCTGAATTCTCCTCCTTTTTTGTTATGTGCCTATAAGTATAGTATAAGGCTGCTGGGTTTGTAGTTCACATGCGCCCAGAAGATGGCAGCCTCATTTTACCATTTCAAAATTAAGCCATAAGTAGAATCCATTAGTTCTAAAAAAAAGTCCCAGTGACCCAAGTGATCAGTTAAATCATATTTTAGCTCTTTTGAGTAGAATTCAAGACTAATCTTGAAAGAACAAAAAAGTACAAAATAGAGATCTGACTTGCTAAAAGGTGTGCATGAAAAGTCAATGCTGCAGATATTCTCCCTTTATAAATGGGCTATTTCATCTCAAACTGTTTTCTTGTCGCACATTTAAAAAATTCAGTTTCTAAATCAACAGTTTTCCTCTGCAATATCCTTACTTATAGAATGAATTAGCCATATTCTGAATATTTCTTTCCTTTTTTTTTTGCCCGATGCTTAGGAATGTCAGCTCATGGTCTGTCCAATTCTGCGATTACAGAAACAATATTTATCAAACTGATGCCTAGTTTAATTTCTATGCAGCTGGAAAAGATTCACAGAATTCATACAAGGCTCAAGGTAAATGCCATGGTCCTAGATACTCTTACCTTTTCTACAGCTGTTAAAATCTATGGTACACTTTTCCCTTGAGGGAGGCTTCTTTTCTGCTCTGAAATACATCTGTACTCATTTTAATCCATGAATTATCTTTGATGTTCTCCCCCTTTGATCCGAAAGGAGCATCTAGATGAGAAGATTAGGGCAAAATAAGGTCTACATTTTCCTGAGGTTCCTCTCTCGGGGAGAGACAGCTAGAATAGATCATTTCAGTTTTTACCAACCCAACATGAGGTTGGGGAGAGTTTGATGAGTTCTTTGATTTAGTGAATTCCAGGAGGAGCAATTCCTTGAACGAAAAGCAGGAAAGCAGAACAGGTCTGTTACCTGATTTCAGCCAACGAAAATAGCTTCTGCAAATGTGTCATGCGTGCCTAGAGTCAAATCCTTTAAGATAAGGCTATGAGTTAAGGAAGATTAGTTGCTGCTCAGCCCTTAGTGAGATGGAGCATTTCACTTCCATTGAAGAAAGTTTTTCTACAGCCTTCTTTCACAATTGTAGGTAGAATTAACTATTTTTCTTTCCCGTTCAAATCCCTTTCTTTAAATGACAGAGCAGGAGACTTTCCAGAAAACTATTTTATAAGACCTCTAATTGCACATTTCAGCAGTTTCCCTCATGCATCTTGCCAGATCTTCAGTATGTGCTAATTGTAGGAGGAATACAAGATTTAGTATCAAGACATAAAACCAGCCCTTTTCACTCTTGACATGTTCTGTACTGAAAATGGTTCTGTGAAAGAATATTGGACCTCTCCATACATGGACTCAGTGCTTACAAGAAAAACAAATCAGTTTTGTTTGTATGTGCAGATGGATGCTAAAATATTTTCACAATCTGTTGTGTAAAACAGGCAGGGGTCTAAAAGAAGAAGATATATAGTGGAAGTTGTGTAGAGGTGCAGGGATGGGTTGACAGAAAGAGGGCCATATGGATAAACCACCGCTGTTTTATTTTCTGATGCGAAGGGAATTTAATGAGTAATGGATTTCTATGTAGCACTGATAATGTTACCTAGGTTGGTAATGAAATGTCTGCAGAAAAAGCTCAGAGAGCACCTAGGATTCCACAATTCAACCCTGAGATACAAATATTCTCTTCTATTGGCAGTGGACATCTGTTGGCTGCAATCTGTTGGGTCATAAAGGAGCAACTTGGAAGCCAAAGTAATCTACCTTCTGGATGTAGTGTATCTATTAGACAGACCAAGGCTTTGGGATTGTCTTGGTGCCAATTCACAACAGTCCTGGGATTCTTCTGAGCAGAAAACATGTTCTTTTCAGTGAAAAAAAGCAAATTATCAACAAATCATTTTAATTTTTTAGAAAGATAATTCATAACTAATGTGAAATTAAGTGTGTGTATTTATTGGTCTGTCTACCTATTTATCTTACCATGGTAAAACTGGCTAAGGTACGTCAGACTTGAAAACTTCCATGTTCTTTCCATGATAGCTCTTGAGCTAATGAAGAATATCGGCTATTGCCTAGCCAGTCAGTGCGAAGAAGGCCCACCTGCTGTGAAGGAGAAGCATGGATAGAACAGTTTTCCAACTCTGGCCCCAAAGTTATCACAATTAAATTATGTTTGTCACTGGAGCCCAGATGAGGAATACATTGCTAATGCTGTCTATTTTCAGTGGCAAGAACTCTCCAATATTTGAGGAGGAATCTTTCTTTGCTTAAATTGCACCAGTAACCAAAGATATACGGATATAAGGAAATAGTTAAACTGGTAGCCTGCTACATATAAAATATGTGTTACCTTGGGACATCTGTGAGAGGACGGTAGTAAAAAAATCCCCTTAAAAAGTGTATCATGTGTGATGACCATCTTGATTTTCTGATCCATGTACTGCTAGGCCCAAATATAGTTATTGCAGTAACAGAATCAGGTTGCAAGTGATATGTATATATATATAATAGCTATGGAACTTTCAACTACTGGCAAAATTTCATGTGTTAGATTTATACCTGCCTTTCATTCCGGCACTCAGAGCCACATACATAGCATCTGCTCCACACAACAATTACCCTAAGAGGAATTTTGATTCTGAGAGGTAATGACTCTCATTCTGAGAGGTAATGTCCAGAGTTACTCAGTGAACTTCCATGGCTCAGGATGAAGAATAGGCTCGATTGTCCCACTTTTGGCCCAACACACCACACAGGTTCTCCTCTTGAGAGGGAATTGTGGGTTGCAGTGTGTTCTTCCTTCTTCCACAAATAGCTACAATATGAGGAAGTTGACATTTCCTTCCATATTCTTCACTTATGGCAATAACTTCCACTCTCTCTTTCTCTCAGTGCCCTTTCCAAAAGGAGCTTGTTTTCCTCCATTCTATTCTATACTTCTGTAATTGCCTGACATTTAGGGCTGGAGATAGTTCCTAGTGGTTAAGATGCTGGGTTTGTTGGCTGGAAGGATGGCAGTGTGAGTTTGAAGGCCTGGTGCCATGTAACAGGGCGAGCTCATGTTCTTCGCCCCAACTCCTGCCAACCTAGCAGTTGAAAAGCATTCAAAATGCAAGTAAGTAAATGGGTACCACCTAAATTGATCGGAAGGTAAACAGCGTTTTGTGCACCTCAGCATATAGTCATGCCGACCATATAACCACAGAAGCATCTTTGGACATGCTGGCTTTTTTAATAGTCCAATTATGACCTGGCCTCAGTATGCCTTGCAGGAAGATGATCTTTCCTTCCCCAAATCTGTATCTCTAATTACTTTTCGACTCATCTTAAAAGATCCAATTTCCTGCCTCTTCACATTTAATGAGGCACATTATTCTTCATTATTTCTTGTCTTGTACCTAACTTCCTTCCCCAGTGAGGCAGCACCTTGCTGTGGTTGGGGGGCTTATGTGCTCTGAAGATGAGAGCTCTACCAGAGGTTCAACCACACTGGACAGGTCTCATCAGAGGAGCCAGATGAAGAGTGTCTCCCACCTAGAAAAATATGAGAAGTAAATTACAGAAATCCATACCGGCTCGGTCGTCGCCCGGGTTA
>JANHZU010004264.1:0-16851 GCA_032468055.1 Acrochordus granulatus
GTCAAAACATGAAACTTGGCAAAAGCTTTCTTAAATCACAGCTAATCTGCTCCCCCTGCTAGGCTGGTCCAGACTGGCTCTCCCCGCTCTCTATTATGTGGGATACACAATGAATGATTTTTCCTGTCTTTGCACAGATTATGCATTGCATTTACAAAGGCAGTGGGAACCACACAGACTGGATTTGTTAATTCAGTGGAAAGCTAGTATGATCTGCTACAATGCTTTTGGATTGTTAGATAGGGTTTGGTGGCCATTGGCTTTTTTAAAACAACCCAGTGGTGTTTATGTGAACTGCTTTTCTGTATTTCCTCTGGTTTCAATGACCAGTTGTCTGCATTGTGATGGGAGGAATTGTTCCTGACTGAGCAAGGCTTACAGTACTGTGTTCTAGATATAAATGCTGAAGCTTGCATGATCCAGCCCTCATAGCAATAGCCTAAGAGAAACATTCTGTGGTAACCTAACAGTGGGGTGTACATTTATAGAACAAATAAGGACATTTTCAGAGACTGACTAAAAGGAGGATTGAAAGAAGAACCCTTGGTAGTTTCATATCTATTAATCCTTTTTCAACTCTGTTAAGAGTTCTATACTTTCTATATATTCTATACTTTCAAAAATCTGCAAAACCAGTTTGAATCAGAGGTAACAGTAGGACAAATATATATTCTATGTAGCTTGAACAGGGCTGCATCTATCAAATGCCTTTTCAGCTTTCTCAATTTATGAATCTAGAAACAATTTAACCCTCAATCTGTTTATAAGATTTTGGCTTTATGTGCAGTAGTGCAGAAATACAGTGACATGCTGGGCTCTGTTTGGCACCTTTTCCTGGGTGAAGGAGCTAACTGCCATTCAACTTTTGGACTTTTTGCTGTACATGTGCAAGACTCTCCTGTATTTTGGCATTAATGGGTAGAATTAGAAAATGTTCCAGAACTGGGGTATACAGATAGATGAATCCAACTGAGCTTTCCACAATGCAAACTTAAAATAATCTCTGATGGAAATTTTCTCTGCCTCTAATAAAATTCCTCTACCAAAGCACACATAGCTGACAACTTGTACTGGGCAACACAGCTATCCAGTTATACTTGAACACATTTCTACTTGTTGGCCAACTACAATCCGTTTGGTTTTCATCTGTGGAAGTTGCTTGTGTTCTTCCTTTAGCAGGCTATTTCTCCTTTTATCAATACTGTACTTCATAAGTGGGAAACTAGTGTTAATATAGGCTTTCTTAATTTCTTTCATTATTTTACAATTCTTTGCCAAAATATTGTTATAATCATAACTTCTTTCTTTCCAATCTTAGATTGGATGATTTTGCTTTTGCTATCCCCATTTAACTTGTGCATCCTAATGATGCTTGTGTAAATGAATTTCCCTGTTAGATGGTCCCCATGTGAATTGCAAACTCCTTCTTTATCAAACTTTGCTGCCAACATTGGATGGTAGAGCTTCCTCAGTTGACTCCAGACCTCCAGCAGAGGTCACTTTTACTGCCAAGTTGTTGCTCTCTGTGTCTTGCACACAGAACTTATTCTTGCCAGTAGCATGGTGTTTTTTTCCTCTAAATTTCATTACATAGTGGGTATGTAATGAAATTTTACATAGAGAAGTAAAATCTTCTCTGAGTTAAGCTTGATTCCTGGTAGCTTATACACCTGTGTCCATGTTTTCTTGTCATGATATGGAATTGCCATTGCTTTCTTCTGGAATGTTTTATTAACTTCTTAGTCTAGCCTAGTATTTTTCCATTTTAAGGAGTATGGACTTCAATTCCCAGAATCCCTCAGTCAGCATCCTAGGGAATTCTGGGAACTGAAGTCCACTTTACTTGAGACTGCTAGCCTACAGCTAGCCTACAGCTTTGGATTTTCCAGTGGGCTTCCCATTCAAATACTGACTTAAGTTGTCTAGATAGTTCATCTTGCTGAAACCGTAATGGAGATATTGTTAGATTAAAACAGGAATCTTGCTAGATCAGAAAAAAAGTCTAATTTAGTCTATTTTCATCATTGTTTTCCAAAATTATTGTTTCATGTTCTGGAAATTCAAAAATTTAAGCATTTTGTGTGCATAAATATTTATTCTCTGGACACTTGAGCCAGAGACTAGAACTGTATTTTATAACACAACTTATCCCATTTCCTCTGATTTGTATCACCTTTGGCCAGGATGCTAGCTGAAGTCTCAATGCAAGCAATTTTAAAATAAAACATTCAGTGTTTTTTATTAATGGAACTATGGATTTTCTATCAGTTTTGAAATATTAAACATCTAAAAAAGGTAATTGTATTAAATAAAACTGTCCTGTGAGATACAGCTGGTCTACTGATCCCTATTCAGTATTCCTTTTATACTTGTATCAGCCCAATGTCCAGATTATCCAGTTTTTCTCTTTGGTATTTTTTCAGGGCCTTCTGGAATCAAAGCATATTTCTTACTCAGTATCAGAATTACTGAACTAGCATAGTATCCAAAGTTCTTTGCAATGGTGTTTGGTAGGCTACCTGATTATCATGTTATGGTCTCACCAGAAATGTTTCTACATGTCAATACTAGTTAGATGTAGTGGTCATAGTATGTACCAGAGCTGCTCACAACCTGGATTCTTGGACAGTTATTCCAATAGGTATTGACAGAAAGGTATAACACTGGCATGAAGTTTATTTGATAGTGATTGCTCTGTTTGATGATGGTCAAAGATGCATGCCAGGTAGTCTGTTACCCCAGTTTTTTCATGTATCACGTGGATCCTCTTTGACTTCCAACTTGATGTCCTACAAAATATATGGTTACTATAGTGAGGGGCTAAAATAGGTTTCAAATACAGTAGTTTAGAATAAAACAAAAACCCCTCCTCCATCTTCAAAGCTAGAACCATATATATGCATGATGACACCCAACTGCTTTGCCTCTTTGTCTTACATAATTGAAGCCTCTAATGACCCCCCAAATAGTAAATTAGTTGCTATATTCTATACATTCTGGGTTACAAATGAAATTCTGTGTGGAGAAAATCCCAGTTCTTCCAAGAATGGTTGAGTTTTGGAGCCTTATAAATTATGCAAACTTGTATATGTTAATTTCATTATGTTAATTTTACTAAACTGCTGCTGATTTTGGAGTAAGGAGGAAAGACCGTGTTGAAAATTTCTACTTTGGTTATGGAAAATCTTGGTTCTTGATTTTAAAAATCTTTATATCTGCAAAATCATCTTCCTTCTCAGAGGAAAGCTAAACTCTGTACAATAAAAACACACTTTACTCTGCCAAATTGCTGTACTTTTGTGGGCCCATGTATAGTAGTCACATATACTTGCTGTTTGATTGAGCAAGGGTATATATTATGATTTGATTATATATTGATTTCTGGATGCTACTTTCCAATAAATTATCAAAAGGAGAAATTACATGGTTTTAGTCTGATGCATTTGTCATACAATCCATGCTGACTATTAGTTGTTATTATGTAGAATTATTTAAACTTGTTTTATTATTTGCAAAAGTTAACCTACCAAATCTACCAAATTTATCACCTGGATAAATTTGGTATTCCCCAGTCGCTTCTAATGTATTTCCAGCCGAATTTTAAAAGCTGTTTTTGACTTTCACAGCTTGGAGCTGTGAGATTTATAGAATAAATCCCACACATACATGATCAGATGTTTAATATATTACCTTGTTACTTTTTAAACATATATTTTGTTATGAAAACATTTTCTAAGAGGGTAACCTGTAAATATAACAGTAATGGATTTTTTTTCCCAACAGAGATAGGCTTGTATGTACGTCACTGTCATTTATAAATCAACAATTTTGCTTTGTTTCACCAAATCTCCTATCTGTATGTACTTATACTAGATATAAGGTGGAAGAAGCAGAGAAAAGCTTCTGTATAAAGTCTTCTGGTGGGGATATGGATCTATTACAGCAAAGGAAGGAGATTTAAATTTATAAGTTGAGAATACTATAACCACTCTTCATGCTGTGAAAAACTAAACTGACTTTTTATATTTTTAATTTCTTTCAGCAGATGTATTTTAAGGGCTGTTTCCAGGCACATATGTAAATTCCTTGCAAACTGTAATTTTCAATGTGTGTTCAGAGCAGATCTGTTGCACACATATACAACACTGTAGATAGATCTAAATCAGCACTTCTTTTTTAGACTCATGTGCTTGCTGAATGGGACAAGAGGATTGGGCTTTGAGCTCCACTGGTAAATTCGAAAGTCTTCCCAGTTCTGCCTTCTAGTTCACACACACTCACTCACTCATGGACGGAAAGCTCATATACCTAAGCATAGGACAACCTGCTCAGTGTGTAAACATCTTTTTCTCACATGTACATGCTGCTCAGCGAATAATGAATTGGGGAGAGGCAAAAAAGCCTTGTTCTCTGTTCTGTAAGGTGGACCCTAAATGTATTAAGGCTTGCTTATAACTGATTGACTCAGAGCAAAGCACTGTTTCTAAATAGATGTAATTTAGATACCTACCAAACAAATAGGACTAGTTATCAAGACCCAAGTAAAAATGGTATGCAGGCCATGGCTAGCTTATTGGCTCATTTATAATAAGATGGTAAAGATGAGCAATTTAGGGACTAGAAGAGAGGTGGATTGATGCAGGTCCTGAATTTTAGTAGCAAAGTGCACCACAGAATTTCCAGAGGCAAATGATGATGTTCATAATCATATGCTTGTTAGATGTATAACCTGCCTTTCCTCAGAAGGTCAAGGCAGATGATGGTAAACCCTTCTCCCATTTCTTCCCATTTCAACTACCCTATAGTAGGGTTAATAGAGAACAAGTTTAGTGTAGTGGCCTAGAAATTGGGAGACATGAGTTCTAGTCCTACCTTAGACACAAAGCTAGCTAGTGATTTTGGGCCACTCACTCTTTCTCAGCCCTAGAATGGAGGCAAGGGCAAACCATTTCTGAGAAAATGGTTCTGCAGGGTGTTCAGACAGTCTCCAGGAGTAAAAAAGACCCACACAAATACAAACATGAGGTAGGTTGGCCTGAGAGAGGGTGATTGGCCCAAAGTTACTCATGGAGCATCTGTGTCTGAGGGAGAATTTGAACTTGAGTTTTTCAGGTGCAAGTGCAACTGTTTAATCATTGCATCACAGTTTAATAATCTGAAATTATCCAGATATGATTATATACAGTTAAAACTCAGAAGTATTTCAGAATTGATCTGTTCACTTTTTAAATTATGTTTTTGTCCTTTTAAAAGCCTTTTAATGACAAAAATCACTGAACATATTTTTTGTTAAAATACAGTATATGCTGGTCACAGATCAAATCAAAGATGATGATGTTGTTGTTTAAATATATACAGTTCTTTTGGAAGTGGTTAAGAAAAAATAAAGCAAAAATAGTCGTGCATCTGTGCTGTACTGTCTGCTAAAGCTTATACACATTCTTTCTGCACGTGGTGGAAGCATCTGGCTGGCGCTTCTGGAAGCAAAATATTTATTTTAGGTTTTCATTCATTTGTTTGATTAACTACAGCTTTGGATTTTTTTTTATTTGGATTTGCTCACTTCCATGTTTGCTTCACTGAACTGTTCATACAAGCTGTTGCTTGTATTCTGCCCAAGACTGAATGTAGCTATTGGATCAAAAAAAAGTTGTCCTCTCTGATCAAGAAGGAATGCTCTTTTACCTTGACAAAAAATGAGTTTGCCTGTGGTTGTTGTTTTTACCTGCCAAAGAGGTAGAATTGAGAAGTACCTTGCAGTAACTGTTCAGAAGCTTACTGCTATATGTACTTGAGAAATTGCTTCTATGCATTTCAAGATGAGATTTCTCAGTTTATAGCCATTTGCAACCATGAGAGTTTCCCAGAAGAAAATCGGGTGGTAGGAATTCTTTTTAATTTGGGAAAAAAACCTCTAATGGCTCTTAATTATGATTAAAAAAAAACACCCTGCACTTTTTTTGGAATATGGATCCTTCGATGGAAGACGACTTTTTAAAAGTGTCACAGATCATAATGCCTTGCAGTTCCTGGCTGTTGTGCTGGGATAAATTCCATGCACCGGTAGAGAATTGTAGAGTGTGGCAGAGACACGTTTCTTGCCTGCAGGTTGAAAAGGAGTGTAGCCTAGCAGAATCTTTACCAGTTGATTCATCTGATTTTGTAAAGTGGCCCTTTCACAGCTGGGCTCTTCTCTTGTTTTAAGCCTTGAAGGGGGTCTCGCAAATTGATGAGGTGTAAATGGCTTTGTCAGAGAGCTGCTTGTAATTCCAAAGGGACACCTGCTTATCCTTTACACATGTCCCTGCAAAGGTTTTTTTCCCTCTCCTGTACACAAAATGCTGCTCTGTACTGTTCCTTTTCCATCACCTCTTTGTCTGAGAAACTCAGCTGCCTGTAGCTTGTTAACCTCCTCTGGCTTTTCACATCCTCTCCCTTCTTCCCTCCTTCTCTGTGTGTTCCCCATCTGGGAAGGTCACACAGAATTGATGCAGGGCAAGATTGCTCCAACACGTTTTTTAAACAGCACCTGCTCATTACACCTTCCTTGCCAACCTTCGGAGCAGCACTCATTCTGAATGTGCACCACCATTTACGCATCTATCTTTCCTTCTTCCCTAACTCTTTGAGCAGAAATCCATTCTGTGGCAATTATTAATACACAGCTCTGGCTTCCTAGTTAACTCAGACCTCAAGGCTGTATTACTACAAAGTACTCAGTATCTAAACATATGGGTCATTTTATTCATCTTTACATCTGTGAGTTGACTTTGTAGGTTTAGTCAGCTACATCTTTGGTTGATTGATTGGTGGGGACAAATTTTAATCAGTTTATCAGAATATTAAGTGTGCTCAGGTTTATTTGGAGAGTCAGAGAAAGAGTCCGTGGCTGTTAAACTTCAACAGTTGAATTATCTCACATTTACTTTAGTGCTCTTCCCTTTTCTCTGTGATAACTTGTTATAATTTCCAAGGAGCTCCAGTTTGTCCTTAATTCAGTATCTATGTAAGAGGTATCTGATCATAGGTGGAATGAAATGACTTTGCTTCTTTTATGAAATGCTTTTTAAATTATAAATATGCAAGGAAAGGAGAGTTAAAAGCAAGTAGACTCCTGTAACTGGTGTAGAAACCATATGCCATATCAGATTCCCAGAACAACAATATGGACATCTTCATGTTGACCATTGGAGAATTGCCAATAACCAGCACCAACTGATATGCACCAACTAATATGAGGGTGGTAGGGAAGTAAAAAAGCCAAGATGGTGGCTACAACTGTGATCAAAGCCCAACTTCTTTTTGACCCCTTCTCTGTTGATGGATACCTCTGTATGAGGGAAAAATTGAAGTTAAATCATTCATGATTAATATGCATGTTTATCTGTATTTCTAATCCCTATCATATGAGATTCAGAAATCTTGTGAAATGATGGAGCAGTTACTTCTCTAAAGGTTGCATTAAAGAGAAAGAGTCAGACTCTGCTAGAAAATGCTGGTGTTTTGTATAGTCTTGTTATAAAAACAGAAACTTTTATCTATTTAGAATTTCTTTTTCTTTCATCTCTTTTGAGCTTGCATATTTGTAAGAGGATCATATATACTTAGAGGAGGGGAGGAAGTACAGGTATGCCCCCCCTCAAATTCTTAGACCCAATTTCTTCTGTCATAGCGAAAATATGCTTCCTTATGCTCATTTACTTCACCTGGCTCAAAACTGACTTCTACACATAAGAATATAATTGTAGCTGTGTTGTTTTGAAAAGTAGAGCAAAGATCCATTTCCTTTGTCCTCAAAAACTATATGTAGTCTTGTATCACAAATACCTAATGAAGTTTGTAATGAAGTTTGGTTCACCATCTCTTTCTTGAGACTCAATAATGTGGACCTCATGGCTTAAAAAACTAATTTGGGGAATTTCTTCCTCCTTTTTTCCCAATAATATATTGCTCAGTGAAGACCTCCAGTAGACTCAAAAATATGCAAACTTGATTGTATTATTTCATTGTGTCCCTTACTGCTATAAAGTATTAAAAAATAAGGTAATTTCCGTAGCTTTCATTAGGAAACATCAATAGCTAACCTAAACACAGTGTTTAACAGCTTCTTTGCTGTTCTTCCTGAGAGGTGGGAAGGGCTTGTGTGAATGATCTGCGCTGACTAATTCAGATACTCGATATTTTGTTGGGGAGGTGCTCACAGTAAGGCAGAAAAATCAGTGGTATTGGGCTTGCTTATCAACACCTTAACATACTGCTTATCCATAATTTACAAGGCAGTGTGTTTAAAAAGCTGTTTGGAATCGCTTGCATTTTGCTGGTAGTGGAGAAAATGCTGGATACATTTAGGAATGGGTACTGGATGCTTGTTTGTATTTCCAGAATCTGTCTCTATGTGAATAAAATTAACACAACCAGGTGAGGTTGCTGTAGGGGACTTTTTCCCCAGCCTTTTTGTCAATTTGGTTCCATCTGTGCCTTGCATGCTTTACTATGAACTGTGCTGATGGAAAAGCTATATTCTTTTTATTAAAAAAGGCAGGGAGATAAAAGAAGGATGTTGGAAATGGAACAGCCATACAGTGAAGGCAGTTCAATCGATGTCTGTTGCTTTTTTCCCCTTTAACTTTTTACTCCTTTGTTATTCCATAATTCAGTTTTCACTGTCTCAGATATGTTAGATAACCATAAATGTGCTGGTGATATTGCCTGTAAGATTTATGATTCAACTGATGATTGTCCCACAGATTTTATAGATCAGGCTGACAAAGGCTACCAGACATACAGAGTTGTTCCGTCCTTGTTCTCACTGTCTAGTGATCAAAGCTGCTGTAGCACTTCTGCCAGTTTTGTTCATTCTCTTGTTGCATCTGCAACAGAACGGTTACTTCTGAACCATAATTTGCTCCAATTCGAAGTTGGAAACTCATTTGAAAGAATGACTTTGGTAACAAAGTTAGAGATAATTTATTATGATAATTGGTTGGATTTCAATACCATAGAAAGGTTAACTTCTGATGAAATAGGGAAGAAAGGAGTGTGATGGTGCTGTTGCACTCAACTAACAGAATAAATCCTATGACTCTGATTTGAAGCTTATAAAAAGTACTGTATATAAAAAAGTAGACATTAACTGGAACTAATTGGTTTTAGGGGGAAAATGGGCAAAATCCATTTTCACATTTTTATTTTAGCAATTAATTTTGCTGCAGTTTCGCAAACTCTCTTTGATCTAATATGCATTATTCCCGAACAATAGGTCTGAACTCATTTGGACTATAGTCACAGTAACTGTGCACCAAACTCATAAAAAAAATTGCCAATTGGTTTGTTACCAGTTGGGTGAAGAGGACAGGGTTTTTGTTACGTTTATATGTATAATTGCCAGAAAAAGTTGAATGGCAAGTAGTTGATTGTTTTGTACAAACCCAATAGTTAGAAGTAACAACAGCTGGCTTCTGCCTTATTTATGGTAGATGTTCATAGAACAAAGTCTTTTGCTTTCCATATCCCTCATTCAAAAAAACCAAACAAGCAATATTAATATCTGTTATAATTTGTTTTGACAATTTTTTGGTTGTTCCTTGCATCTTTTATTGTTCTTTTTACTGTTTTCAAATGTATGCATTTCTTTTTATGCCTTGTTAGCTGCCCAGAATTATTTAAGATTGGCATCCGTTTTCATTTGGTAAATAAAAAATCTGCATTGGTTAAGACAACCTAACGGCATACTATATTCACGTAGGCTACATCTTAATTGTAGAGGACATTTACTGATTGCCCTGGAACTCACTGTTGTTAGTAGAGGGAGGTATATTTTTTGTTTTCTTTAAAAAATATACAGCCTTAGCAGAAGAATGAAGGCAATTAGATTGGGAGGAAAAAGAAGCTCATAGAGAATTAAGGACATTTTCTATGCTTTCCCTAGGAAGGGAGCAAAGGTAAGAATGTGGAGAGAAGAAACAAGGGCTCAAAAGCCATTTAGAATCTGTTTCTGTGGCTGAAGAAAAGGAATAGAAAAAGCACTGAACTGAAATCCAGGGATTCCTAGGGAAAGTGAGTAGAGAATTCAGATTTGATGGAAAAAAAGGAAGAAGAAAGCTCTGGGGCCACTTTGGGAGATGCTAAGGGCCAATTGAAAAGCAAGTCAGGAAGAAAACCTCTAAGTGATCCTAGGAAATATTAGTGGCTACATTATTTATAGCAAATGGACAGCTGAGAAGGAGGTTAAAAAACCTTCATGACTACTAGTCTCTTGTATCTGTGTTAAATTGTGCATGTCTCTCATTCCCCAGAAATGTTGTTGATGAATTAGGAGTTTAGAGAAGAGCAGCAGAAGCTATTAACTGGCCACAGAGGATTGATGAGGTACATTACTAAAGGGATGGCAGATACAGGCTAAATGATGACTAAAAAGATTGCTTACAAGTGTCTGGAGAGTGTAAAATGATAGAGAAAGTATTTTCTTCTCTCCTCCCCATGGATTTAAGCTTTTGATAGCCAAATCACACACATTTTTTAATGAATTAATATATGAAGAATACTTTTTTTATCTGAAAAAACAGTACTGTTAATTTAGCAAACTTTCCTGCCGTTGCCATGTGCTAGATTGTACATGTTTTGACCCTAGACAGGACAGCTAGAGGTTATTCTGTCAAGGATGGAAGATGTCATCCAACAGACATCAGGCTGGGGAAGGCTCTGTTAAAATGTTTAAGAATATAATACTGTGTATTACCCAATCCATATGTTTTAAATGAGTTGCAGATGTAAGTATATTTAGAAGAATTACTTGTGAAAAAGTATGGATCAATCTCAACCAAAAATTCTGCTGGCACAGAACTACCTATCCCCATAGATTGTTAGGAAGGAGATCAGACCAGATCAGTAACTCATACAGAGCTGCACCAAGCACTTCACCTCACCTCATGCTACAATCCTTGAGAGTTCCAGAGGTAAGCAGAGACCTTTTTGTAAGATTTAACTGAGACAAATAGCTGTATCCTTTGAGGTGGTGCTGAAAGTTTCCTTGTTTGGTTTATTTCAAGTTAAGCCACACACATACAAATATTTATCTCTATTTGATGTATAAGGAAATTTGAAAAAGATGTACTTTGAAAGTAAACATATTCTTTCTCTTCATCTTATCCCCTTTCAAGTTTAAAGAAAATAACTCAGCAGACCCCTCAAAGTGGGGAAAGTTTTTACCCCTGCAGAAAAGTACTCTGGGCTCATTCCAAATCTTGCTGTGAATCATCACAGACATTTGCTCTGGGTGGCTGAGCAGTGGTAGTAGGGGAGCTCTCACCCTCACTATCATATTTTTAAGTGTGATTGCATGGTTTTCCATTCAGAGGTTGTGGGTGATAGGGCAATGAGGCTCCCCCAAGTGATGACCTGTGGTGATACACTCTAAATGTATTTGTGATAGTATAGGATGCAAGATGGGCTCTGGCTGAGCTTGATATATTCGTGTTTCTTTTAATTCCAGCACTAAAAACACAAGCATACATCAGAATGTGGTGTTACAAAGGCTTTTCTCCAAGATTTGTTTCCCACCTATCAGTAAGCTGGAGCAGAGAGGCACCATGCTGAAAAGCAGAATCTAAGAAAAGAACAATCAAGGCCTTCTGAGTATCTCTGGAGGTGTTTGCCTTTACCTATGAATCCCAAAATTGGGCCCTTTGACCCCTCCCAATCCCCTCCTCTCATGAGCAGACTCAACCTGATCATAAGATTTTTGCCAGTCATTATGATATCATGCCATGTTCAATAACATAAGAGATGAGAGGAGGACAAATTATCCATATTCACATAAAAGAAAGGTCCTGGACCATCTCCAAATACTGTAAGAGTGCTGCAGCTTAAATATAATGTTCATTATGTATTCTGCACTTGTACTCTGATTCTGATCTTTGTGTAGACATGCCACAATTTGCATGTTCTTGAAAAGCAACTTCCTGCTTCTGACAAGCTTTTATAAATATACTTTCCGGTGTGTCTTGTAAAATTACATTGAAAATGAATGTACCTAAAATTCCATTAAGACCAAGCACCGAACACATTAATATATTTGTTTTGGAAGATATAAATAAGGTTAATCATAATTAATTAATGTTTTTTAAAAAGAGTTCCAGTGTTATTCTAGGAATTGAATTTTTTTAAAAAAATAAAAAGGAAAAGGGGGAAGGAAAGATCTAGCCCTGGGACAAAACCAAAACAAAACACAGATATTGTATTTGATAAGATGAATACACATTAACACAGTGAATCTTTCTTTGCCTTTAATTTCCCACATTTGCCTTTAACTTTTCAATAGGTTCAGAGGAAGCTGTTTACACTAGGCCTGACTATCTGACTCAGCCTTTCTGAAGCGGAGTAAATTCCCAATGGCATGGACTTCACCTCCCAGAGTGTTCAGAAGTGATCATGTTAGCTTGGAATACCAAGAGGTTTCCAGGATTGGGGTCCAGAACAACAAACTTAATTAGTGCCTGGAAAAATCCCACTTCCTTCTTTTTTTCACCTCATATCTGTGTTAATTACAGCAAATTAACCCTGGCTGATGAATATTCAACACTTGGTAGGATTAGCTAAAATATGTAACTTTGCCAAACAGTAATCAGATGTTACTGTTTGTGGCAGAACATGTTGTATCATTCCTTGGGTCATTCCTTGCTTTGTACTGATGGCTCTTGTCTCTTCTTGGGAGACATCCCTGCCTTGATATGCACCCATTTAGCGAAACCCATCATTTTGATTAAAGTTGCTTTTCATTTTTTTCTGAGCACAACCCAACTGATCAAAATCAGCTTTTATGGCATGAACTGGAAGACTTCGTAGTGTAACAGGAAGCAGTGTTTTAGAATTTGACAGAAAGCAAGATTGGATATAAATATTTAGGCAGCAGAGGAAAAAAGGGGTGGGAAGGAGGAAAACAGCTGGTATCATGGCCAATGATCTCAGCCACAGTGTGACTTTAATTATGAGCACACTAGAGCCTTTTAAAGTTTGTGGTTATTTAGGAACAGACAAGTTTGCCAATCTGCTACTTCATTTTCCATTTTCTTCATTTTTCTCCAGCATTTCTGTTTGGGGGAATTCTATTTTTTTGTAACTGGTATTTTTGAATTGCAATTTTCAGCTTGGCACAATATGTCACTAAAAAGTATATACTGTAGATGATTTTTTTAAATACTGCTTATAATGGGATATGCATTACCATTCCCGCTAAACCCTCTGGAATCCTGCTTCCATCAAGGTTGGCAGATGGAATCATGCATGCCATTGTGTAAACTTGCCTGCTCAAGTATACATGGGAGACGTGGATTTCCTCAGTAATTATCATCCTTTTCTGTTGTCTAGAAAAGGCTTATTTGAGATGCTTGTCAAATACTGTCCCTTGCCAAAGCATTTACTCTTAAGTTAATGGCCCATTTGTTGCTTTGAAGTGATAAACTCTGGCAGTCTAGACTCTTTCATCTTACAAGAACACCATATTGTTTCACTTCAAAAGAAATACTGACCGACTGTAGGAGGCTTGTTAACATTGGCTGATGCTAAATTAGCATGAGAAATTAATTCAGCCTCTGTGGAGCTGATTGGTTCAGACCTTTTGCTTTAAATCACATCCTTCTCTAGGTTTCTTTCTTTTGAAAAAAGAAGTGATTTATGTAGATAGAAATGAAGCAAATTGGGGCCATTTGAAAAAGTATTAGGAATTAAGGATGAAATGGAAGGATATGAGGCTATTTCACCCTGCAGTGTTTCCCATTTCTCCTTGAGTGGCAGTTCACAGCTGTATATTGCAGTAAACTGACAGATTAAGCGGTGTCATTTTCTTTGTTCCTTTTAATGTGATTTTAGTTAAGAATGTCATATGGTATCATCTTGCCGTGCAGTCAGTCAGAATTGTCCATCTATCATTGACTGGGAAGATAACCATTTGTAGCCTGGAAATTTTTTCTCACCTTCTTTTGATACACTTGGAATGATTTTACAAAAATAGGGCCATGTCTGCCTTGTGCAAATATTGTAACTGGAATGTGCCTTTGACTCTCTGCTAGGATGCCTTTTTAATGCAGGGAAACTCTTGATCTGATTATTTTTTTTCAGTCTGTCAGTCAAGTAGGATGGTGAGATCAGAAATGCTGCTTTCTGAGAAATAGCCTGGGGTTATGGTAGCCATCAGCCCTTCACAAGGAGAAGAACATGCATCAAGGCAACAACAAGCACACTGGGCTGTGGGAGAGTCTTTCTCCTCATTATTGCAATTTCCTCTTTTGGTATTAAACCAAGAGGATACAGTTCTGGTTGAGACTGAAAAATTGTGGCAATCCTCAGCAGAAGACAAAAATCTTAAAAAAGGTGTAATCCAGGACCACTCTGTATCTTTCTAGTCATCTCCAAGTATGTCTCCAAAGATTATAGGGAAACAGCCATAAGTTAATATACAAAGAACATTTCTCTCCATTGCTCAGGCATGCAATTATATTCTGAGTTAGGCGCCTGAGAAATATTACAAAGATATAATCTCCCCATATTGGGTAATTAAAAAAGAGCACTCAACCACCAGTGTACCCATCAGGTTATATTTTGCCAAGAGAAAGAAACTAGTGCAACACTTTTGAGATCCCCGTCATTTTAAATAACTCTCAGTGATCGTGAGGATGTAATAATTAATGATGAGAAGATAAAGGGATAATATTGTCTCTCTTAACCATTAATTCAAAATAATTAAAAGCTCTTTACCAGTCTCCATGTGTGCAGTATGTCTGCCAGTCCACACTTATGGAGCTGTGCACAGACAGTGACTGCAAGGAGGTTCAGTTTTGGTCATGCAGTCTGGGTGGCAGAGGTTGGGGTTCCGATTAAATCCTTGTCTGGTGAAACAGTCAACTGCTAGGACTAGCTTGGGGCGAATTAGGTTTGGAATGCTTTTATCTTTGTTCTTTATTCCTATTTTAATGAATATGTCCATTTAATCTATCCCTCTCCAACCATGCACAAACTAACTCTTTAAAGTAATATAGTGGAGGGTGTCATAATATATCTTTTGTCCCACCACAGCATTTCAGTTGGGTTGAGGTTTGGACTTTGATGAGCCATTACAACGCCTTGATTCTTTTTCAGCCATTCTGTTGTAGATTTGCTGGTGTGCTTGGGATCATTGTCCTCTTGCATGACCCAATGTCAGCCAAGCTTTAGCTGTTGGACAGATGGCCTCACAAACGACTCTCGTATACTTTGGTATACAGAAGAATTCATGGTCAACTCAATGACTGCAAGGTGCCCAGGCCCTGTGGCTGCAAAACAAGCCTAAATCACCACCCCTCCACCACTGTGCTTGACAGTTATATGAGATGTCTGTACTATGCTGTGTTTGGTTTTCACCAAATGTGGCACTGTGCATTATGGCCAAAGATCTCAATTTGGTCTCATCTGTCCAAAGGACGCTGTTCCAGATATCTTGTGATTTGTTCAGATGCAACTTTGCAAACCTAAGCCGTGCTGCCATGTTCATTTAAGAGAGAAGAGGCCTTCTCCTGGGACCTCTTCCAAGCAGACTGTATTTGTTCAGTCTTTTTCTGATGGTACAGTCCTGAACATTTCACATGCTAACAGAGGCCTGTAGAGTCTGATATATCACTCTTGGATTTTTTGCAATTTTTCTGAGCATGGCATGCTTATGATGACTTGGGATAAATTGACTTATCATGACTTATCATGACTTGGGATAAATTTGCTGAAACGTCCACTCCTGGAAAGATTGGCACTCGTCTTGAATGTTTTCCACTTGCAAATAATCTTCCTCACTATAGAATGATGGACTTTAAATTATTTGGAAATGGCCTTTTAATCCTTCCCAGACTGATGGGCAGCAACAATTGCTTCTCTAAGATCATTGCTGATGTCTTTACTCTTTGGCATTGTGTTAACACATCCCTGATGTTGGAGACAAGCAACTCCTAAACGTTCACTTTTTATAAAAGAAGCCACACTTGCTGATTAGCAGCACCTGGGTGCAACTTAGCTTCTTCATAACTATTGAAGCAGTAAGGATATACTTAGTTTTCATACATGGCTTCTCCATTTTGGTTTCTTTTTGTAAAAGAAATGATGACATGATGTAATATGTGTTGTTGTTCATCTGGGGTTGTATTTATCTACTTTGAAGAACTGCTAAGGACCAAATGATTTTTATTATGTCCTGATAATATAAACCCAAAGAACTCAAAGAGGATCACTTTCTTTTTCACATGACTATATGTTTAATAAATTACTATTATGCTAAATATGCTAAAGTGCTGGATTATTATTAACTCCCAACTTTCTTGCCATTCAAGAAATGCTACTAAGCTTCTGTGACATCTGAAAGAATTGGAATTGTTTTATTACAAATTTCCATACTGCAAAAGGTAAAAAAAGATACTACCACTGAAGGTTTTTTTAAAAAAATTAAAACTTCTAGTCCTTGATGGAAAAAAACACTTTACCACGATGCTAATGAAAATACCAAATGATAAAATTCTCAGGTTTAGATTTAATATAAAAACTACATGGGTTTAAAGCAACAGCAGAAAAGCACCTAAAGAGCCACAGAGATTCTTGATAGCAATGTTTGGATGGTATTCCTATGGAATTATCTCCTTCTTGTCATCTGTGATTTTGAACTTCTGTGGATCCTCTGTAATTTATGAAGTAATTAAAAAAATATTGTACTTATTTCAGGGCTCATTCACCCTTTGAGGCAAGAAAGTATTGAGCTGAAACTAGTTTCAGGGAGGTACTTTTGTTTTATTTGGATTTTTTCTTCTTCTTTCAGTTGTATCTAATTCTCAGAGACTGCCT
>JANHZU010004264.1:21417-32356 GCA_032468055.1 Acrochordus granulatus
AGTTAAAGTGCTGGTTAATTTGTTTTATTTTTACTTTATATTGTGTATTAATAATTGTTACTTGTTTCAGATATTAGTGACAATCGTTTCAACATAAAATACCATTGAAAATGATTTTTTTATTAATATTTGGGGGGGCATGGAATGGATCATCCAACTTTACATTGTTTCCTATGGGAAAATTTGCTTTGGTTTAAGAGTGTTTTGGATTAAGAGCATTCTTCCGGAACAAATTATGCTTGCAATCCAAGGTTCCACTGTATTGTGTGGAAAATTTTTAAAGAAACTATGTTATGGGTCTGGCTTTCCCATCCCTGCTCTAAGGATTAATTTGCACTCTGCTTGTTAATTGTCAAAAGGAAGAGGGCCAACACATCAGGAGAAGAAGATGTATGCCACACTCTCAATTTGACCATGCAAGCAATGTGCTTTCAGTTGCAAACTAACACAATGCTCATTTAAATAATTGGATATCTACACAATGGACATCCAATGAGGGGAGGGGATTCTTCCCCATGGCTGCTTCTATGCTTGTAGCAGAAGAAGCACCATCAGCTGTCGGTCTTCCTTTATTCAGAACTGCTATCCAAGTTTCCCTCCCGCAATTGTCTATGTATATTCTCATTAATCCAGGACATAATTTGTAGCAAAAATGGAAAAGCACAAACTTTCTTAAAAAGCAACTGGACTTTTATTATTAGATGTAATAAAAAAATGTTTTGAGCCTTTTAAATAGGAGGTGAAACATTTTCTGATTACATCTTATAATAAAAGTCCAGTTGCCTTTTTAAGAAAGTTTGTGCATTTTTTTGCATTTTTGCTACCTTCTCACAATTGCATCCCTCCTTCTTAACCAGGCCTTATGGAGCCTTGCAATAGCAAAGACGTTTGCTTTCCTATAGCCATTACAATCATTCTCTGCTGAGCCAAAGGGAAGAAGGAAAATTGATTTTGATGTGTGAATTAAACAAGGAAAGGACAAGACCCAGAACAAAAAAGGCTGGATGGTAGCATTAAGATGATTTACTCCAGGTTTTTTTAAAGAAAAAGAATACAAAACAATGGAAAAAGAATTGGTAATTAGAGAAGACGAAAGAATAATGATGATTCAGTGAGCATATTGCCTGGATGATTTATAAACAGTGAATGAACATGGAGAAAAATGTTTAAGTTAACTTCTTTGTTTGGAAGGAGCCCTTGCTTTCCTTTTTGTCTTTTCTTTCCTTCCTTTTCTAAGTGCCACATATCCCAATACTTTTGTTTTCTCAAATCACAGCCTTGTCCTTTGCCTCCATTGGCTTTCCCCCTGTTTTCTGACTTGCCTTTTCCAGAGACCTTTAAATGGGAAAGATGTGCATTCATTATGAAATGGCTCAAGTCAGTGAGCACATGTGGCTGCAGGGATTTTGTTCGGCCTGGCTACAGGAGTGTTCATGATAGCCCTCCCCTCCCACTCTGGTTAACTTTCTTTCTCTGTTTCCCTTCTCCAATTTTCTTTGTTTTCTGACATTCCTCTTCCTGCTGATACGACATCAATCTCCATACAAGATAACATGTTTTTCCTCCATACTGTTGTATTGACCTATATTAGGTGATTAATATACAGTACTCTTACAGAAGCTTCCTGGAAATAAAATCTCTGTACTCTCAATTTTTGAAAATTTTCTCTACCACAATAGCATATGATTCCCCCACTTTTTTTAAAGCCTTCACAATGGTCTCTTGACATCTAAAAGAGATCCCCTCTCTTCTCTGCCATTGCTGCCTCCTATTACCTAGAATTCCAGCCTAAGAAGTATTTTTGTACAGGTAGCCCTTGACTTACAACCACATATGCACTAGAATTCTTGTTGGTAAGGAAGACAGATTTTATTAAATCTAGATTTTATTAAATCTTAGGTATTAGATATCTAATTTTACAACTTTTTTGCCATGGTTGTTAAGCAAATAACTGCAGTAGTTAAATGAATCATGTGGTTGTTAAACAAATCCAGCTTTCCCAATTGATTGTATATTGGAAGCCAGGTAGGAAAGTTGCAAATGGTGATCACATGATTCAGGGATGCTATAACATTTGGTTGCCAAGTGCCCATATTTTGATTATGTGACTGTGGGAATGCTGCAGCAGTTATAAGTGTGAGGACTGGTTGTAAGTCATTTTTTTCAGTGCTGTTGTAACTTTGAATGGTTGCTAAGCAAATGATTGTAAGTCAAGGATTATCTCTAGTTCTCTTATATTAGTGAATGTTAAAGTGGGGCCTCTATGATTTTATGATTTTTCTCCTAGTTTCCTTTACTGAAGGTCTAAAGCCTCTTCTAAGAGAGAAAACATCCCTCTGCTCTTAATTTGCCATGTCCTGAAATTTACTTTCTCAGAATATGAGAGTTCTCTTACAAAATCCTTGCTATTTCTCTGTGACTTCATTACTTTGCTTTGGAGTCTTTTAGCTGAATCAACAAGAAGTATTTTCTAAGCCTTACCTAGCTTGTCTGCCATGTCAATTCTTATACGGCACAAGATATTCATTTGCCTAGGTAATTGCATTTTGTTTGCTTGACTTTGCCTCTTGGCACTACAACAAAGGTCTATAGATTCATGGGAAGGCCACCTACTTACTATACTTTTATGTCTCAGCCTTTGTTCCAGAAATGCCAGACAGCATGTGGTGAGAATTCTTGCTTTCTCTTCCCACTGTCATTGTGGGTTTGAGAGAAGGCAAATTAGAGCTTGAATCTGTATTTTACCATTTATGACAGCCCTCATAAGATCCAAATACACATGGATGTTAAGGAATAATCATTTTTTCAAATTGCAGATATATTGTCAAGTGCTACAGTGTGGGAGAGGATGGGACTTCCTAATGTTAGGAATGGGTGAATCAGACAGAAGAGCCTTCATCACCAGTGGATAATTTTTCCCACTTTTCCAAAGGATTAAAGCCTCTCTTGCATTTTAAGGATCCCAGAATGACTGAGTAGCAACAATGAATGCCCCAAAACTTGGTTTTCCTTAAAAACCAAAGCAATAGTGTTGCAGTTTGCAATACAGAAAACAATGCAGCTATATTGTGCAGTGGTGGGCAAGGCTCTTGTTATTGTTTAACTTAAAATATACTTCAGAGAGAACTTTACAGAACCATGTGAGCAGTTAACTTATAGATTAACCAAGTACAAGAGGGATCACATTGTTTAAGTGCTAAATAGAGACAACCAGTTTAGTCTACCGGTGAGGGTACCAGACTAGAAACTAGGAGACTGTGAGTTCTAGTCCTACCTTAGTCATGTAAGCCAACTGTGTGACCTTGGGCCAGTCACTCTTTCTCAGCTCACCTCTCCTCATAGGATTGTTATTGTGGGGAAAATAGGAAGAAGAAGGAGTATTAGATACATTTGCTGCCCTGAATTGTTTATACAAATAATAAAAGCAGGATAAAAATAAAATAAATAAAAATAAGGATTCCAAGGAAATTGGAAATGTCTCTGTGACAGAAATTCAGTTTCTGTCACAGAGCTATTCAAGAATTTCAGACACCTCAGACACCGTCTCCGTGTAATGCCATATTATATCTAATTTTAAGATGGATAATTATCAGCTGAGTGCACAAATTATTGTGCAGGCATCTGGAGACAAAAAAAAGAGTAAATGTGCTTGGATGTATAGAGTATGTTTCATGAGCTTGCATAGAATTGCATGCAAAGCTCAATTAAGAAATTGAAAGGTGTGCTCACCTATCGTTGCAGCAATTCTAGCAAGACATTATGAGAGAAAAACTGACAAGCAGTCCCAGTCTTTGTTTGGGAGTCAAATATAATGTGCAACCAGCCATAGGATTTCTAAGAAGGTTGTAAATGCAAAACTGTTAAGTACATAGAAAGATCCTAAACCAGCTTTTAGGGGTAATGATGGAGGAAATGCACATCTGTGCAGATGTGGTTTAGAAAGCCTGCTGATTAAGAAACACCTAGTGGAATTTCTGCAGATATTCGATGCTATGAGGCAGAATTATGCAATTCCACTGGAAATAAAGGGGAAAATATTAGCTATGTTTTCTTGTTTCCACGCCAGCTAAAATCTCACCTATATGTGTCATTTTATTTATTTGTAACAATTTATTCTTTGTATACTTTTGAAAAAAACTGACATAGTAGAAATAATTAAAGTGGGGAGAAATTCCAGCATTTAAAATTTGCTAACACCTTTAAAATGTTAAATTAAAAAGGTGTGTTTCAACTTTTTGATTAAGTAAGAGAATGGGGGCTAGTTCAGAAACAAGAACATTTCACCATTTTTGAGCAATGCTGGAAATGACTGAAAAGCTGGTCTGCATGACAAATACTGCTTTCAAAAGGACCTCTTCTGACAATTACCAATTTTAATGCCTGCTTCATACTGAAGGAGAAGTTTAAAGCTTAAAGTTAAGCCCCTCACCTTAAGGTGAGTCCAGAAAACAATTGTTTTCTTGTTGATTAAGTCTTTGTCCCTTATGTATACAGTAGATATATCTAGTATATTATTATCTAGTAGTTATTGAATCTGCCAGGATTCTGCTTTAATGAAGAAATGTGGCTAATAAATATAAAATAAGTAAAACTATTGCAGTTCCATAGAGCATACCGCAGACTTCTAAATATCCTGAACCAAAACATGGATTACTCTTGCCAAATCAGAATGACTAAGGAATGACAAAGCTGATGCATGAAAATGCGTTCCTTTCCATTACCACTGGCATCAGCATATGATGATCCTGAGACAGTGTAGGATTCAGAAATTCTCTTAAGCCCACCCATTTGGGCTTTGTCATGGGCCTTTCTCTTGTGTTTTGCCCATTGAAACTTGATTTTGAAAATGTGGATTACAGCTATGGTACAGTTGGCATCCTCAAACCAAACGTAAATCATCATCTGTGTGGTATGATTTGCTCAGTGTTTAATAACTCCCTGCCTTCCACTTCCCCCAGCTACATAGCAGTTTTAAGCATGTGACAAACATACTTTTGTAGAGCTCCAGTGGTCAGGCAGACATACATGGCTGTCATGCCCCATTCAGATGGGCAGATCATAAAGCCTATGATAGTTTTACATGTGGTTCCTGGGAGTGGCACTATATCTACAGTGACTATATTTTCTTGGAAAAAGGGGCAAATCTGAAAGAGATTTTGTAAGAATAAAAAATTGTTTCTGTTTATAATTTTGCTTTACAAAGAAAAAATCGAGCAAAACCAAGGAAAACTATAAAACCACATATGCTGATAAAAATGTCTAACATCAAACAGTATATTTATTTTAAAAAGATGATTCAGTTTCTGTATTTTTCACATGAATGTGAAAGACTGTATACTAAGTGGCATCATTTGTATGGTAAAAGTTAAATGACCAAAATAAAGGGAAAAATTGAGTTTTTGAAAAATACATACAATAAAACTAAAGGACAGTTTTCTGAAATAATTGTCCTTTATAATAAAGGACATATGGAAACTGTAACTATTATCAGTAAAAATAGATCTGTATAATTTTGAAGTTAGATTTCTCTCATCCTGGGTGAGGTATACCAGCCACCCATAGTAGCTGGGCAGGGCTATACTTAAGGAACTGTATATACCATCACATTTAGAATTAAAATGAAAATGGTCTTTCTCGCATTTCTGGGAGCTGTAAAAAGATTTATAATTTACAAACATTTATGCTCTTTAAAAGTGCTATTGGATCCATTTTTTTATTTACTATAATTATTGATTATCAAACCTCAAAGTACTCCATTATGTCTTACCTGTCAAAGTTGATAAGATAATGTACAGGCAGTTCTCATTTAGCAAAGTGACTATAAAGAGTAGAAGACACATTATGACCACTTCTTACATTTACAACTTTTGCAGTGCTGTAAAGCAAAAGAAAGCTGAAGTAAGATTATAAATACAGCCACAGTTTTACTTAGTGGTTGTTTCTCTTAATGATCTAGTTGTGGTCGCTAAATATGATGTACCTGCATAAATTGTTCTACAGATTGGAGGGTTGTAATGTGACTTTTCAGTTTAGTTTGATGTGATTTTGAGCAGAGGAGTAGATCCATACTTGTTCTCTGGAATAAAGAATGCAACTACTTGTCCCAAGTATACTTTCCCTTTTCTCAGGGGATCACAATGCAGGCAAATGAGGATATGAAGATGACCTTCTTTGTCCTAAGTGGTCTGATACCAAAGTGAGCCATTAACCTAAATCTGTGTCATATCTGAGTGACTAGAAGAATACACTTGCTCTGATTTAAAGAGGATTACCATATTTGACAGATCAGTGGAGCAATGCATGGAAGGACAGTGATGAAAGATGTTGAGGTAAATATTAAGGAGCAGAGGAAGAAGAAAATCAATATCCTAATCTTTTAATATCGAACATGGGTACCTGGATGCTGATTAATTCAGAAGCAAAACAGGGCCACCAAAAATAATAGAGCAGTTTTATCTTCTTGGGAATTTTCTAGATAGTCAGCAATATTTTCTTTCTCTTTGTAGCATTTTTCCCATAGATGCAGTCTAAGCACATATATCTTTAAAGAAAAAAAAACAAATGCCTTTAAATATAAGACTTTTAGAAAGCAGTATTGTCAGCTAATCCTGAGATAGCAAATCAATCTAAATTTATGTTGGATAAATCCATCCAAATTTATGTTGGATGGATTTATGCATTATTCAGTTTTGTTAAATTTTCTGATTTTTTTAAAAACGTGAAAAATTCTTGTTGTGTTCAATTTCCACAAGTACATGCATGTTTCTATTCAACTTTCCATAATGTAATTTTAAACAGGAAAGCTCCTACTGGAAACTTCTTACAAAGTATAAAGAGCCAGTTTGATGTAGTGGTTAAGGCACCAGGCTAGAAACCAGGAGACGGTGAGTTCTAGTCTTGCCTTAGCCATGAAAGCCAGCTGGGTAACCTTAGGCCAATCACTGTCTCTCAGCCCAACTCATCTCACAGGATTGTTGTTGTGGGAAAAGTGGTAGGATGAAGGTGTGCTGGATATATTTGCTGCCTTGTTTTTGTACAAATAATAAAGGTGGGATACAAATAAATAAAACTTTAAAAAATCAGATGTGCCTAATACAGGTAGTCCTCACGACCACAATTGGGACCATAATTTCCATTGCTAAGCAAGGTAGTTGTTAAGTGAGTCACATATGATTGTACAACCATTTTTGCCCTGGTTGTTAAATGAATCACTGCAATTGTTAAGTAATCATGCGGTTATTAAGCAAATCCAGCTTCCCCCATTGATGTTTTTTAGTGCTGTTATAACTTCAAATAATTGCTAATTGAAATGTTGTAAGTCAAGGACTACCTGTATATATCTTTTTGTATGTACTGTAAGCCCTTTTTTGAATGTACTTTTTTAAAATGTATCTTTTAAATTAATTTTGGAGGCTAAGATAATCTGTTTAGTATTGCTGACAAAAGCTGATCCCAATTTGCTAAATCACACCAATTTAACTCAATTTATGGTAGATTTTCTTTTCTACTGTACTAATTTTTTTTCATTTTTTTAAAAGATTCCAGAGTCCTGAGACTTCCCAGTTCCATAAGCAGTTTTTATTTATCTGCATATTTATCTGCAATTTTCATGCATGAAAATTGGAAGAAGAGGAACCCTCTTCTGTTTAAGACCCTCCTATCTCTGAACCATTTTTTAAAATCTAGAATCTAGTACATTGGTTGCTATATGTGGTCTTTCTTTCCTCTGTCTCTGCGCATCCTGGCTGTTTAAATATTCCTGTTGGAGGAAAGCCCTGTCAGCCCCAAGTTGTATGTATTTGTTGGCCCATAAAAAATTACTGCTGTGTCACTCTTGATTTTTTCAAGAATAAACTTGGGTCACCCGAGACAAACCATCTGAGGAGCATCATTTGGCCAGCTGCAGCGTGCAAGGAACTTCTGACACTAAGAACTTCTTTAAATAAAATTTCCATGATTATGTGAAGTTGGTTGCCCGAAATAAAGTTTCCATGTTGATCAAAATCAAAACTTACTTTGTTGGCTTAATTTTCATCCAAAACACCTTACTGTGTAAACATCAGTGTCTCATTTATGAAAAATAGTCTGCATATAACCTGATCTTTGGTTATATTCTAGAAACTGGCCCAGCCTGTGCAAGAGCATTTCTTGCCCTTTGCTCACTGTAAAGTCCTAGATAAGCAGAAGAACAATTCAGTCCTTTGACCACTGTAACAGCATTACTTGGACTGGCTCCCTTTCTACACCAGTTCAGACACAAGATGATTCGGATATTGACTTGGAGATTAGTGTTACAGTCTGATTTAGGAATAGATTTCTGATCCAGCAAATTTCTGGCCTGTTTTGTACTTAAAGATCTGTAGAAATTTTCCAAATTAGTGCAGGATGAAAATAGGAATTATACTTTCCAATAGAAGAGTGTATATGTAGCTTGAGGTTGAATTATATATAAATAGGAGCACACCTCACCATCACTAGCATGGATGATGTTACATAGTCAGTTAATAAAATGTTTGCAAACAACAACCAAGCTCAGAGCATCAAGGACTCCATGGGTATACATACTTTGAAAGCTATGAAAGCTATAAAAGATAGCTATGAAAGGGCCATTTCAATAGTATTTAAAGAATAACATTGTAAGTTTATATGGCCATTCCTGGAAGTGCTGGGAAATAAGCAGCTTCTCTTGTTTCTATTGTAAGAGTGACAATTTAAAAAAAAATACTCTGTGTTTTATAACTCTTTGCCATTTTGCCATTGCAATACTGAAGGTACAGCTTATATTTAGAGGCTCATTCTTTACTCTGGATGAAGTTACACTATCACTACATTCATTAGTCTGTCTTCTGAAAATCAATCTACATTTTTTTTAAATATTTTTATTCAAAGGTTATTGTTAAGTGTTAACTGAGATATTAGGGAAGGAAAGGGGGAAGGGGGCTTTGTCCCAGTGTACTTCAGGAGCCACATTACAACAACCTTCTCCAACTGCTAATGTCATAAGCAAAAGAAGAAAATAACTCTATCTGTAAGTGGATAATATCAGAATAATTCAGTGTTTCTAAAAGCAAAATTTACCATAGTTGCTTCTTGCAAATTCTCTTCAGTGGAAGTTGGGATTAAACAGGTGATAAATATGGTACATATGACTCATTACCTAAAGTAAGAAATGTCTGCATGTAATGGATAAAACCACTTAACCAAAAAACATGCCTGAAGACTTGCAAGAAGTCACTTGCAAAGCTGACAAACTCATAGTTCCCCCCAGCCCCAATCCCATATTTGATAGCAAATCTTGTTTGAGACTAGTAATCATGAGGGCCCTCGGGAGATGATATAGGAAGGGATTAGCTGTCATTTGGGACTGTCTCCTAAAATCATCATTTTCGTCTGTTTATCTCTCCAACAGAAATCCTTTTGGATACAACAGGAGAGACCTCTGAGATTGGATGGACTGCCCATCCTCTTGATGGGGTAGGTGCTTCCCTTCATTCTCTTTTGCTAGGAATTGCCTGCCCACTCAAAACCTGGTAATGTTGTGTTCTGCACGTAACAAATGCTCACAGAGAAGCCAAGATATAATGGTTCAGATTCAGATAGTGTCCCCCTCCAAAGACAAGCAGAAAAAACTAGAAAGGGTTGTAAAGCTGTTATCTGCTTTTCCCTGTCTGATCATTACTTATCTCTGCCAGGCCTTTTGCTCTTCTGTCTTGGCAATTTCTTGGAATATTACAGTAAGGGAAGACAAGACAGGATTTTTTCTTACAATAGATCCACAATAGGGAATTGATTTAATTGTTGCTGTTATTTCTTTAAGGACTACATTTTGTCTTCTTTAAAGGAGCATTGTACAAAATATTGTCAGAGAGCCACAGTGAATGGTGCTGAATACTTGTACTTTTTGCCCTGGTTTGGGGCGATACAGGTTTCCTTTGATTCCATGCTAAGCATAGGTGCAAAAGAGGATGGAAACCCATATTTAGAGCTTGGCCTTCAAACTCACCGAGTAGCTCCAGATTGAAGGGAAAGGAAAATATATGACAGTGCTGCTGTTGAACCACTATAGCATTTTCAGCTTTACTTTACCTTTCTTTCTTTGTCTATGCTATTTTTTTCTGATAACTTCATTGGGAAGAGAAAAGAAAGACTTATGAATAATTACTAAAGAAGAGCAAAAACAGGAATGTTGTCTGAGAAAAATTAATCCAAATTAAGGATTCTTATTAAGGCAATTTCTTACTAGGCAAGAAATGTAAACTTGGGTTCTAATTAAAAATTCAGAAGAAAATAGGCAGTAAAAGATAAATGTGTAAAAGATATTTAAACTATGTCCCACTCTGCATCTTTTCCTGTTTTATTAATCTCTTGATTGACAAAGAGTTCTTAGAAACTCAAAAGGCTTACTCAAAAAAGTGTCCATGTTTTCCCTAGATTCTGGGATACAATAATGACCCTTTAAAAAACCCATCTATATATTTCAGTTTGACTGAAATCCAGTGAGACATATCTCAGATAATCCAGTGGTCCATTTTCTGATGGGAGAAACCTCAAAATTGTTGAGTGCTTGACTATAAAAAAACCACAAGGATGTGAAACAAGCTGCATGCACTCTTGTTTTTCATCCCATTGCCACAATGATAGATAAGATGCTGGTATATACAGATTGCTCCCTGTTACTGTATCTACACAATTTTGATTTTCAATTTTTAAAAATATATTTAAACATTCCCTTAAGAAATAATGGATCTCTTTGACCATTTTATAGGTTGAATGGTAGATAGCAATTAGGAGGTACAGTGGTGCCTTATAAGACGAGATTAATCCGTTCCGGAAGAACGCTCTTAGCGCGAAATGCTCGTACAGCGGAACGAGGTTTCCCATAGGAAACAATGGAAAGTCAGATAATCCGTTCCACGCCCCCAAAAATATTCACCAAAAA
>JANHZU010004264.1:36785-48870 GCA_032468055.1 Acrochordus granulatus
CTATTAGATTTAAAACAGCTACCAATTAAATGCAAGACTGTCTTGTGCATATATGGATAATGATCTTCTTTATGATGCACAGTAATTAAGATCTTAATGGTATTACTTAAGAGCAGAATTCATGGTTCTGAATAGGAAATATGCTAGGCAATTAGGGGATGAGCAATATATATGAGACTTTATGACAGGACTTTAGAACTGCATTGCCAAGATTGTTCTATGGATTAGTGGCCCAAATGCATTTCTACATACGAGAATTTGCAAAAATTATGTGAGAGGGTTTGCACATTCCTTGTGGTTCCTCCCATTCTTGGGAACTCCCTTCCCAGCAAAGTTCAATGTCTTTTGGATAGGGCCCAACATATGTTTGTTTCAGTAAGTCCTTAATCTCCCCATGGGACTTGAACATGATCTGTCCTTCGTTCTTTAAATTATGAGGTTTTGTTCTCATTTTTATTTATTTTAAAATAAATAATCTTAATTCTTTGTAAAAATAGTTTTATTGAAAAGGATGCATAACATGAAAAATAAAACTCTGATCAAAGGTGTTCAAGTCGTACTTTTCACAGTTTTTTATTATTTGGAAAAATTCTAATTTTAAGATGAGAAATAGCATCTTTAAGTAAAATACATGTCTAAAATACTGAACAGGGTGACTTGTGTACCTCCTGGTAGAATTTTTGGTTATATCAGTCTTGTCAAAACTATAAAGATTAAACATCAGTCAAGAGTTGAAAGCCACTTTTGACTTTCTTCTGTTTACATTTTGAACCTGAGGTGCACTAATAGAGGAGGTGCATTATTAGAGAAGAGTTTAAGCAATTTACTCCTATATGAACATGTAGTATAGATGTTTAACACTGAGATATTGGGAAGCCAATTGACAATTTCTTTTAAATTCCCTTTATACCTTTCTCCCTCTTTGCTTCTCCATTGCAAACCACAGTGTGTTCATTGCCCTTCTAATCTCCTTGGGACATTGTTTGACCTTGTTAAGTCTACCATCAGATACTTCTTGTTTTGCTTTTCCTCTTTATTCTCTCTCTCTCTCCTTCCCTACTCTTCTTAAAATCTGGGTGGAATTTGTAGATTTCCACCCCTCACTGTGGTGTATTATTTTCAAACAGTGTTTCTTATTCATGTGTTATGTGGCAATCTTCACTTGAAAGTGAATCCACATTCCCCTCTTTTCATATGAATAAAAGAATAGTCTCTGTCTTCTTGGCAGCTGCTCCCAAAAAAGCTTTCCTTTTTTCCTTTTATTAAAAAAATATTCCATTTCAAGTTGGCAGATTTTCAAGGATGAAGATGTGGAACCTTGAGCAGCATCATTTTCTGATTTCTCCCCTCCCTTTTATTCGTAGAAATGAGAACTTCACAGTTTCACAGTTCAGGACTTGCTGAAAGAAGCTAAAATCTCTTGCTTTCCTTCATCATCGCCTTCTTCTCCCCACATCCCTCAAATAACCCACCCTAACTTTTGTCTAGGTGATTTTGTGGTTAAAGATTAACTAGTTAGCACCTGTATAATTAGACAGTTGGATTTGTGCCGCAGTTGTATTCAGAACATGATTTAACTTGAGATCGGAAAGAAAATAGATGTTCAAAGAGTCAGAAGGGATGCATTCTGAAATGGTTGTCAACTTGCATGTGGGCACAATCTGACATTACTGCCAAAACCAACAACCCTGCCTTATAGGATAACTTGTTCCCTACCATTATATTTCCTATGATTAACATTGTTCTCTAACATTACACTGTGCTTTTCTTTCTGTGGGTAGCAACATTAATTATGATTGGCCCCAAAGCAGAAAACCGAAGACATAACAATGTCAGCTTTGGGAAAGTTTAGGTTCTCTTAAGCTGGGGTCTTTCTACTGATTCAGCTCAGCCTTAGGCTTTCTTTCCCAATTTATGACACATCACTAAGCAGATAAAAATATAACATAGAAAAAACTAGAACATTTATGTCTCATTTTGTTCAAGGGACCTTAATTCTTGGATATAAAGAACTGAGGTATATTCTCAAAAGTTTTGCTGTGATAAATTGAACTTTGCTAGAATAAAAGCCTGTGGTCATTCAGAAGCTTATCATACAGCAAAAGTCAATGCTATTTTTCCATACTTCTAACACCCAGACATTCTCACCCAGTTACATTATATATACACTGAAATTACATATATCCACTTACAGGAGAACAATGACTGGAAAATGTTTGAGCTTAGTTAGCATACCTTTGAGCAAGAAATGTATACATCCCATATTGGACAAATTATTTTAAAATGTAAATACACTTCAAGGATTTAGAACTGCCTTTTTACACAGCCCTAATAAATTAAATGATTTTTTTTTAATCAGTTTGTCAGCAGTCACTTGTCCATTATTGGCAGAACAGCTATGTACCGTTAAAACCAAGAATAATCTCATTTAAGCTGTGTCTTTACTTTGAAGAAAATTTTGGATTATAACAACAGTAGCCCTGTGTGTCTGATTAACTTCCAAGGTCTTGTACACCCTTCAAAAAAACAAATCTAGAAACTTGTATCTTTCGGTCAAACCCAAATTAAAGCCCTGTAACTTTAATATTCATCCAATTTAATATGTATATACAACATCAGAAAATAGTATTCTTGTAATTCATAATGTAGCTCACATTTTATTAGAAGGTGTGAGTTGATGGAAGGGATTTCAGGTCATAATGATTTGGTGGACCCTATGTTTCCTTATAAAGGGTGTGCAGCGGTGCAAATGGTTAAGACACTGGGCTCGTTGGCTGGAAGTTGGCAGCTCGAGTTCGATACCCAAGAGCCACCACATAACAGGTTGAGTTTCCATTGTCTGCCTAACTCCTGCCAACCTAGCAATTTGAAAGCATGTAAAAATGCTAGTAGATAAATAGATACCACCTTTGGTGGGAAAGGTAACAGCATTCCATGCTGAATAGTCATGTGGGTCACAGGACCACTAAAGCATCTTTGGATGCAATTATTCTCTGCCAGTCATAACCCTATAGTTGGTTATGACTGGCAGGGAAACCTTTACTGTTTTATGTTTCTTTATTACAATTCTTTACTGTAGTTCTTGGCTTAGAAATTTAGAAATCCAATTGACTGAAAAATCTTAAATGCCACTTGAACTGATTTCTTTTCACTTGGCTGCTAAGTGATCTGTATTATTAATAAAAAATCAACACAAAAACATTTTTTTCTTTCATCTAAGGCATTTTTCATCCTTCAGAGTAAATTGTCAAAACATACTAAATCTAAAACTTTTCGGTTTATGAACCCTTAAATTAGTGGCTTAACTGAAAATGAAGAAAAAAATCTGGGCCAGGCATAGGCAGAATATACTGGATTTCATGCACAAGGCTGTAGTGTGGCTTGTTCGACATTTTGAAACCTGAAGGATGGATTCAGGCTCTGATTGCCACTTCTACATTCTCTAGAGCTTCCCAGGATTGTGCTACTGATATTCAGTGGCTAAATTGCAAGCCATAGGTGAGGAATCCAGCAAAATATATTTTGTATATTTATACAAAATAAAATGGGGTGGATGTGCATGTTTAAGGAGAAATGAATTCGGCTGAAAATCCCACCCCCACATTTCTGGCAATGTAGTTCAGTCTGTTCATATCCCCTGCAGCCTCCAGAGCCTTTGTATGTGTGTACATACATACATAAAGGAAGTACAATACCTAGAAAAAGGTTGCTGTTATATGAACAAAGCCACTGTAGTTTGTAAATCATTATTTGTGACTCTGCATTATGTGTAAAGTCAGAGTTTCCCAGAAACCACGATTAAAACAATCCATAGCCATTCAAACAAACTACCTATTCATTATTTATGTAACTGAGATAAAACCAACAGATTCATACAGTTTAATAATTTTGCTGTTATTTTCTTCGCTTATGAATTGCAGTATCCAGCTGTAGAAGCTAATTAGACAAGTCTTGGCCTTCATACCTTGAGATTTCTAATTCAGGACCCTGTGCAATTTCTTCCTGGATATCACATAGGTAGCTTGGTCGCAGCTGTGCTAAATGTACCAACTCCTGACACAATATAGTGAAATCTCATTTTGACAGACCCTCACTGAATGGACTTTGGATGCAGTGGAACACATTTGCATTTGGACTTCACCCATAAAATAATGGCTAGCTCTGTTTCTGTAGTTACTCTGGGCAAATGACATCATATGCATCAATTTAGGTAGTCAGTTATTTCAATTATATACATTTGGATTTAATGAACACCTTTTCCTCTTCCACTTCTCCAGATAGTCTAATAAACTGAGGTGTCACAATATGATGGCAGGCTTGCTGCTACACAGGGCAGATTGCAGTAGGAGAACGTTTTTCGGATAAGGTTTTTTGGAGAAAACGGTGACTCATGCTACTTTGCAGTATAGCTCCAGTTGTGAGCTGCTATGTTAAACCAATACTTGATAAGATAAATATCTAGACTCTAATGTGAACACAAGGACCTTATAGAATAATTGAGCAATCCCATTTCCAGTAAAGAATATCTAGAAGGCTCTGTGATTGTTCCTTGCCTATCAATAGTATATACTTTAATATGCTAAGTTTTTTTATCACTTAGTTTTTAAATAAATTCAGGAAAATAAGTTCTAATTCTTCTTTCCTTTGGGAATTTGCCATATGCTGTAATGTCTAAAATCAATACTTTATCATTGGATCTATGTGGGGAAGATGGAGTATCAAATATATTTTTTCTTAAGGGTTGACATCAGTATTGACAAGAAAATGGAGAAAAAAGTACCACCCTGGAAATAGGCAATGGCTAAGAGTTCTGTAAATCTGCCAAGAAAAATCTATTAATGCAATTCCCAGGAATCAAACTCAGTTTGAGGATGTCTTTACCTTACCTTATGCCAACAATAATCAGTTAATCTGCTTCTGTTCTTAAAAGGCAAGCATCATATGACAACAATTAGATCACTTTAATGGCAGACTATCATGGAGATTCACAAAAACTTTGCAGGGTTCTGTCAGTGTTGCATATTTATCCTTCAGTTTTAGGAATGAATTAATTGAAACTTTACCATGGATAATTTGGACATAAAAGAAGCAGCACGGGGTATGCCAGCTTGCTCAATGCTGCCTTTGTAAGAGAATCATGGTTAAAAGTTTCTTCCTATCAAAAAGTAAGAACGTTGGGAGGAAAAAGCAATGTGGAGGTGTGACCCATAAGTAGCCAGCCTGTTGATACTCATTTTTCAGGAATGTTTTCAGGCCAATAATCTCTAGTGCTAATACTGTAAATCAAAGCTCTTCAGCAGCAAATAATAAAGATAACTTTTCCTTGTTGTCTTTTCCTATTGTCAATGGATATTGTACTTCTTAAATGTGTGCTTGTGCATCTGTAATGTTGTTAAATCCTGTTATGCTGCCTCACTGTGATGGGGAAAGGGCTTCTGGGAGGGATGAGCAAAAAACACTGGGAGTATATTCCAGACTGAATTCTTAGCTTGGTCATCCAAGGCATGAAGTTCATTTCATCTTCTAAGTTAAAGCAAACAGTCACACATATGGGGGACTAATGGTACAGAATTATTCTGGAAGCAAATGATCCTTTGAATGACAGTGGCAAATAAATAATTTCATTATGTGGGAGAAGACAATGGTATATATATGGAGGACAGACAAAATAAAATAATTGTTAATTTGGTATTGGATGAGCTTCTCAAATCAGGTGACCCTTAACATACTACTGAGAAAGAGCTGAGGATCTTTCAGAGTACTAACAGTATTTATAACATACTAGATTGAAGCCTTCTGGATGTCTACTTGTTGATAATGCTATGCAGGAAAAGCTGCAAAGACAGAATTAAAACATGGAACGTAAGAAGCATCAAAATATGAAAAAAGCTTAACACAGTGAAAGATAAATCAACTACACATTGACATCTTAGACATCAGCAAATTGAAACAGGTAGGAAATGAATACTTTCTTTCAGAAGATTGTACTGTTTACTGCTCATACAGAAAAAGCAAAGATGGAATTATGGCTTTCACAGGAGAATGTAGCAAAGACAGTACCTGGAAACAATACACTCAGTGAACAAATAGTATCATTTGGCATTTGCAGATTAATACAACAATTACTCAAATTCATGCTCCAACTACTGAAGCAGAAGAGGAGTTTTATTAATTTTTTGGACAAGTTCAATTGGAAATTGGAAGCATATGCACACAAGATCTCCTGCTGTTGCTTATGTTTGGAGATGAGATTGCCAAAGTTGGAAATAGTAAGATGGAAAATATGACCTAGAAAAAAGAATTGAAGGAGAAAGATAGCTTATCAATTTCTGGTAATCCAGTGATTTCTTTATTGCTAGCACAATCTTCCATAACTCAAAAGAATTTTTATATATATGGGCATTATCAAATGGAGTACATAAAATCAAATTTATTACATTATTGGTACAATAAGAGGAAAGAACTTAGTTGCAACAATGAAGACGTGATCAGGGGCTGACCGGGAACAGATTACAAACTGCCCAGCTTCAAATGAAGATAATGGAGAAAAAGAAAGCTGATTAGGTTCCATAATACGATCTTCAGCATAAATTCACCATTTTCAAGAACATCACATTGAAGTCTTGGATCTTATTGATTGTGACCCAGAGAAACTCTGGAATGAAGCTATTAAGGATAACTGTGAAAAAAAGTTTGCCAAAAAACAAGAACAGAAGAAAGCATACTGGATGACAGAAGAAATGGTGAAAATTGCCAAGAAGAGAAGTGAAGCCAAAGTAAAGAAGGACAAAAATCTTGGGAAGTGTTGAACAAAGAATTTTAGAGAGAAGAGACAAGAAGCAGTATTACAATGACATATTTAAAGAAACTGAAAATGGAAAATGATACAGAAGAATAAGATTAATAATAATTAATAAGATCTCAAAACTCAGAAGGAAGTTCCAACCTCAAATTATACTAAAGGATAATAATGGGCAAATAGTAATTGATTCAAATAAGCTGTAAGCAACGATAGAAAGAGGATATCAAAATTCTATACAGTAGAGATATCAACATCCAAGATGCCTTAGAAGAATCTCTACTACTAGAAGATGAAGTTAGATCAGAACTCTATTTATTGCCATTTCAGAATGCTACTGGTGTTAGTAAAAAGTAACAGAAGTATGGCAAGCAACAGAAGGAAAATCTGTACAGGAAGCCACAGTCCAAATGGAACATGACAAAACTAACTGACTCCAGGTTGGCAAAGAGGTGAGACAAGCCTGTAGATGCTCTTCTTATTTACTCAGCCTATATGCTGAATACAATTCAATTTATGTGGTTGCTAAAAGTCAACACTGATTTGATGGCACATAATCAATATGCTGAATATATGTTGGCAGAGGCTGAATTAAAAGAAAATGAGTATGGTTTAAAACTGGAGAAACAAATATCAGTAATCTTCAGTATGCTGATGATGTTACATTGATAGCTGAAAATGCAAACGATCTGGAAACTCTAGTAATCAGTGAACAAATGGGATTGATTTTGTTCACTGGGACTAAAATTAAATATAATGACTGAATAAGTAATAGATACAGTGACTAGCCTTAGAACTGACAATGGAAATACTGAAGTGGTAGATGTTCAGTCACTAAGTTGTGTCTCACTCTTCGCAACCCCGTGGACCACCCTACACTAGGCCTCCCTGTCATCCACTGCCTCCCAGTGGATCCATGTCCACTGTGCCAACAGTGCTGTGCAACCATCTCATCCTTTGCTGTTCCCTTCTCCTTTTGCCTTCAATCTTTCCCAGCATCACAGTCTTTTCCAATGAGTTCCTCTTTGCATTAGGTGGCCAAAGTATTTGAGCTTCAGCTTCAGTATCTATCCTTCCAATGAGCAATCTGGGTTGATTTCCTTTAGGATTGACTGGTTTGGATCTCCTTGCAGTCCAAGGGACTCTCAAGAGTCTTCTTCGGCACCACAATTCAAAGGCATTGATTCTTTGATGCTCAGCTTTCCTTATGGTCCAACATTTATATATTATTATTATACTTTCCTTATGGTCCAACACTTATAATACATTACGAGTGTGAAAACCATAGCTTTGACTATATAGACCTTTATCCAGAAAGGTGATGTCTCTGCTTTTTAATATGTTGTCTATATTAGCCATAGCTTTCCTCCCAAGGAGCAAGCGCCCAAGAAAGTAAAACCTATCTCTGCTTCCATTTCTTCCCCTTCTATTTGCCAGGAAGTGAAGGGACCAGATGCAATTATCTTAGTTTTTTTAATGTTGAGTTCCAAGCCAGCTTTTGCACTCTCCTCTTTCACTCTCATCAAGAGACTCTTTAGTTCTTCTTCACTTTCTGCCATTAGAGTGGTATTGTCTCCATATCAGAGGTTGTTGATATTTCTCCTGGCAGTCTTAATTCTGGCTTGTGATTCATCCAGCCTCGCATTTCGCATGATGTATTCTGCATATAAGTTAAACAAGCAGGATGACAATATATAGTCTTGTTGTACTTGTTTCTCAATTTTGAACCAATCTGTTGTTCCATGTCTGGTTCTAACTATTCCTTCTTGACCCGCATACAGGTTTCTCAGGAGACAGGTAAGGTGGTCTGGTATTCCCATCTCCTTAGGAATTTGCCACAATTTGTTGTGATCCACACAATCAAAGGCATTAGTGTAGTCAATGAAGCAGTATTAAATGTTTTCTGGAACTCCCTTGCTTTCTCTGTGTTAGCAGTTTGATCTCTAGTTCCTCTGCCTCTTTGAAACCCAGCTTGTACTTCTGGTAGTTTTCAGTTCACATACTGCTGAAGACTAGTTTGTAGGATTTTGAGCTTAATCTTGCTAGCATGTGAAATGAGCACAAGCATATTGTAGTTTGATCATTCTTTGGTATTGCCCTTCTTTGGGACTGGAATGTAAACTGACCTTTTCCAATCCTATGGCCACTGTTGAGTTTTCCAAATTTGTTGACATATTGAGTGCAGCACTTTAACAGCATCACCTTTTAGGATTTTAAATCGTTCAACTGGGATACCATCAACTCTGCTAGCTTTGTTGTTCGCAATGTTTCCTAAGGTCCGCTTGACTTCATACTCCAGGATGTCCAGTTTTAGGTGAATGACCATACCATCATGGTTATTAGGGACATTTAGATCTTTCTTGTATAGATCTTCTGTGTTTTTGTGCCACCTCTTTTTAATCACTTTTGCTGCTGTTAAGTATTTACATTTTTGTCCTTTATCATGCCTATTTTTGCACAAAATATTCCCTTGATATGTCTAATTTTCTAGAAGAGATCTCTACTCTTTCCCAGTCTATTTCTTTTCTCTATTTCTTGCATTGTTCATTTAAGAAGGTCTTCTTATCTCTCCTTACTATTCTCTGGAAATCTGCATTCAGTTGGGTATTATCTTTCTCTTTCTCCCTTGCCTTTCACTTTCCTTCTTTCCTCAGCTATTTGTTATGCCTCATCAGACATTTGCTTTCTTGCATTTATTTTCTTTTGGTTTTAGTAGCTATCTCTTGTACATTTCTGTCCATAGTTCTTCAGACGTTCTGTCTTATCTAATCCCTTAAATCTATTCTTCACCTCTACTATATATTCATAAGGGATATAATTGCGGTTATACCTGAATGGCCTAGTGGTTTTCCCTCCTTTTTTTAGTTTAAGCCTAAATTTTGCAATAAGAAGCTTATGGTATGAGCCATAGTCAGCTCCAGGTCTTGTTTTTACTGAATGTATAGAGCTTCTCCATCTTTGGCTGATTTCAGTGTTGTCTGGTGATGTCCATGTATAGACTTGTTGGAAAAGACTGTTTGTTATGACCAGCTTGTTATTTTGACAGAATTCTGTTAGCCTTTGTCCTGCTTCATTTTGTATTCCAAGGCCAAACTTACCTGTTATTCCTGTTAACTTTTGGCTTCCTACTTTAGCATTCCAAACTCCTATGATGAGAAGAACATCTTTTTTGGTGTTAGTTCTAGAAAGTATTGTAGGCTTTCATAAAACTGGTCAAGTTCAGCCTCTTTGGTATCAGTGGTTGGGACATTGATTTGGATTACTATCATTCTGTCATTTTTGAGATTGTACCCCAGTACTGCTTTTGCCATCCTTTTATTGACTATGATGGCTATTCCATTTCTTCTAACCAGTTCTTGCCCACAGTAGTAGATATAGTGGTCATCTGAATTAAATTTGCCCATTCCTATCCAGTTTAGTTCTCTGATTCCCAAGATGTCTATGTTCAGTCTTGCCATCTCATGTTTGACCACATCCAGCTTACCTTGATTCATAGACCTTGCATTCCAGGTTCCTATGCAATATTTTTCTTCACAGCATCAGGCTTTCCTTTCACCACCATCCACAGCTGAGCATCCTTTTGGCTTTGGCTCAGCCACTTCATTCTTTCAGGAGCTACTTGTAATTGCCCTCCACTCTTCCCCAGTAGCACATTGGACACCTTCCACCCTGAGGGGCTCATCTTCTGGCATCATATCTTTTAGCCTTTTGATACTGTCCATGCCATTTTCTTGGCAAGTATACTGGAGTAGGTTGCCATTTCCTTCTCCAGTGGCTCACACATTGTCTGAACTCTCCACTATGACCTGTCTATCTTGGGGGGCCCTGCATGGCATACCTCATAGCTTCATTGAGTTATGGAAGCCCCTTCACCATGATAAGGCAGTGATTCATGAAGGGGGAAGTGGTTGATAATTTCTGCCTTTTAGAATCAACTATCAACAATAAAGGAACTAATAGTCAAGAAATATACCACAGACTACTATTTGGTAGGGCAGCCATGCAAGCCTTGGAAATAATATCCAGATGTATGATACACTTATACTGTACCTAGAAAAATCAGATATTATACTGATGAAACAAATGTTGCACTTGATCTTAGCCAAAAGACTAAGGCAGTAATTTCCCTGTGACACTCCATGGAAGCAAAAGAATTTGAAGAAACTAGATGGAAAGAATGTTGACATTTTGAAATTTGGTCTTGGAGAAAATTCCTGTGATATCTTAGACAACCAAGAAAGCAAACAGTTGGATCATTGAATAAATCAATCCAGAGTTTACAAATTTTGGATATATTATATGAAGACCCTGCTCTATGGAGAAATCTGCAATGCTAGGAAAGATGGAAACAAAGAGAAGAAGTAGATGGACAGCAGCAAGATAGATAGACTCAATTCCAGTAGTTATTGGTAGAAAGACCATTAGAAGAGCCAAAGGTGCAAGTCTGGCACAGATTAGCTGGAAAGGTGTGCTCTTTGTGATAACTAAGAATCAACACCAACTTGATAGTACATAATTAAGCACTGAATGGTACATTTTTCTTCATTGTTTTCAAATTGGTATTTCAAATAAGGCTAAAATACTTTCAGAACTACAGTTTGTAGATATATTAATAATTAAAATCTAATTTCAGTTAAAGAGTGCTCCTGAATATATTTTTTTTTCCAAAAATGGAAAGCACTTTCCCATCTCAGCTGCTTTATCACTCACTGCATTAACTAGATCTGATCTGAGTTCAGTTGATGCATTAAGCATCACAAAAGTCTTGAAAGCATATTGTATGAATTGAATTGTAATCGGCTGCATTCATATATTGCACTAAGTCACAATGTGGCTTGCTTGCTTTTGGCTTAGCTTATCATGGGATTTGTCACCAATAGTTTATGGCTTAGGTTTTTGTGCAAATTCAGCAATTCTGGCTGATTCAGTGAACCATGTATAATACAAACTAAACAGCTTGGTTATTATAATTTTGTTTAAAATAAGATTATATAAATATACTTGCAGATTGAAATATAAGTTTGAAATGGCCACTCTTTTGTGAACTGCAAAAATTATTTGCCTCTGTATATGTATTTATTCTGCATTGTATTTGGAATAAATTACAGGTTCAGGGAATTATTTTATTTTCAATCTTAAAGCATATCTACCACAAGATTAGATAACTATTGTTGTTGTTCAGTCGTGCAGTCGTGTCCGACTCTTCACCACCCCATGGACTGCATTACGCCAGGCCCCCCTGTCTTGCACTGCCTCCCGGAGTCTTCCCAAGCTCACACCCATCAC
>JANHZU010004265.1:7232-20144 GCA_032468055.1 Acrochordus granulatus
TTCATTTTTATTGATGATTAAAAGAAACAATAATTACACTGTGCCATCATTTCTGACATAAATATGTATTATCCTATCAGGTGTGGCAATAGTGCAATCACTTCAATTTAAAAATATGTCTTGTAAGTTAATTTCTCTGGATATGAAAAAGCTCACAAAATAACCAGCCTACAAACTGGCTTTAACTTCATGATACAGTACCCGTAAGTCCAAATTTTAAACTCTCAGAGCTCAAAAGTAATACCAAGCTTCCTTGTAAAATATGAAGTAGAATGCAAAGTTTCTCTATTCCAGTAATACTCAGTTATTTTATTCCATTTATAATTGCATGGATATTTTTGTAGTTGAGACACCATTAATATATTTCATCCAGTAAGATCTCTGAAATCTTTTACTGCTATTCAATCCAGTAAATACCTTGAAGCAACTTTATAAGTTTCTTATAAATTATATATCACATTCATATATAATTTATATATAACACTATATAGTTTTCACTTAGGAAATGACTTTAATATAATACAAATCAACCAAAAGATGTATGCACATGCAATTTTAATATCAGGTATGTGCTTCTATTAAAACTGAAGTTAAAATAATGAAAGTGGTCAAAATCAAAGCCATGTTACATCAGTCAAACTGTTGCTTGATAAATAGGATTGTTAGTAAAATTAACCTAAAATATGCTACAAATTGGTCTAGGTATGTATTATTTGAAGTATCTTTTTAGATCTAGACAGGGGGAACATCACATTTCCAGCAGCAACAGTCCAAATCAAGCAAAGTTATGTTTCCTAGCACACTACAATGGATTTCTATACATTTTTACATAAACTCAAGCACCATCAATACAACAGCATTATTTGTGACATGAGATTATTAGGTTGGATTAAAACAGCATCCTATCCATGCATGCATCAAGATACATGCATATTTATAACATATATTTTTGCTCTACAGTTGTCCTCCTAGAACTCTGAAACCACTGCTTAAACGTTGAAAAGAAATCTCAGAACTAGAAACCTTACAGGGAAATTGAGAAAGGAAATGTACAATGTGGAAATTGGTGGTACTTTCTCATTGAATTGCTAGTCAACACAAACCCCAAACTGCTTTTTCAGAAGAGTTTGGGTAGCATTTTGGAATTCAATGGAGATATTTGTTACAAAAGTGGTAAAATATTTATTTTCAACGATCAGAATGAGTAAGTCCAAAAATCTCAAGAAGGTATTATTCCTAGTTATATTGCAATTAAAATGGACAAAATAGTTCAAGAAACATTTCTCCATACTTATTATCTATGAACAATGACTAAAAGCAAAAGCTTAGGTGTGTCATAAAACAGACCTAATGCAGATGAAGACACTCAGTGTTATTGACATGTTTTTGCTTTTCTTACATATCAAGTATTGACACTCTTATTGATTTAGATCAAGAAACATACGTACGTATTTATGTTAGGATATAAAGGCAAAAAAGACATAACCGTCTTTTTCTCATGAAGTGAGTTGACAAGTTATCAGTTCAACACTACTATTTCAAGTTTCTTCAGTAAAGCAACACTAGATTATTATGCAAGTTCAAAGTGAACAGAGGTTTCAGAACATATAAAAATTTCTTATTTTATTTCATTTTGAGGCTTTGAATCTAAACTGATATGGTTTCTGTGTTAAACACCGAATAGTAATTTGATCCAGTTGGTACTGAGCTATGATAAAAAGCACATGGAAAATTCCCAAAATTAATCTGTTCAGAATTTTAGAAGAACTCACAGATGGTTCTGGATAGCTGTGAAAAAAATAACTGGGAACCAACCATGCTATTGAGCATTATAACAACACTGATGGCTCTGAACATTTGAAACTGCATCAAGGTAAGCACAAGTTATATCTGTAGTTATTAAGACACCAGAAAAAACATTGCTTGAAGCTGGAAAAGCAGTTTGAGGACACAGGAGAAGACCACATCAGGGAAAACCATGACCAATGAGCACAGTACTTTTCTCAGATTTTCCCTTTGGAAGAGCTTACATACCAAATCCCCAGGCTTTTTAAAAAAATTGACTTTAAGAAGCAGTTTGAGGCTCTGCAAGGGCAAATGAAGAGACTGCCAGGAAAATTTGGATTTCTCTGTAGATACAGTCTACCTTTTGAAATAGTATTTGTTTCAAGAGTTGCTGCTCTTAATTTTTCTTGGAAATCTTATAAGCATTCCTCAGAAATTACATTGTTAGTTTAAAACAAACTGCATGATGTGTATTTTTTACAAGAAGTGAGCAAGAAGATAGCTACAGAAGCATTCAAACACTGAAAATGCTCAAATATATTTTTCAGAGCATATAAATTTTGCAAACCATTTTATCTTTAAAAAGGCTGAAAAAAGAAATGTTTCCTCATAAATATTTACCCCATTTTTCCATCTTACAAAACTCACATCTACATTTTTCTTCATTCTTCAGGCTCTACATTAATATTTATGATAAATAATTGAAAATAAATTTTGCTTAAGCAAACATTATTTATTACAAGTATCAGAAACAGGTATCAATGAAGAAAACGCAAATTGTAACATAGGCATTTTCTTAAAATACTAAACACAGGTAACAGTACTCTTGAATCTCATTAATTTATCTCGGCATTTGAAAAACAAGTTATTTCATTGTTACAAAATAGTACCACTAACCAAAATTTCAGTTGGGATGTAAGGGCGATTAATAATTCAGCAAATGTTTACTCTGCAATATAAGTTCTTGCTAATAGCAAATTGAAAGCACCAGTGTTAATATATCAATATTAATATAGAGCCCATCAAAATAATTATAAAAATCCTATATTAAATTAAACATAGGAGCCTTCACCAAACTTGCTGCAAGTTTGGGGACATAAATATCCAACAGCTATAAAGCTGTGAAAGCCCCTAGAATGAATAAAATAAATCCCACTTGCCTCAGACTGAACAGGGCAACACTGAGACTCTGCCTCAGCCTGTCCTATGGCAGGGCTATAGGAAGAAGAAAATTTAAAATTTTAGAAAAACATGTTCCAATTAAGGCTAAAAATACATGCAATCAATAGTAACAAAATTCCAGTGATGAAATAAAGTTTGGCCTCAAAATGTTAGGTCCATATTGATATGGAGTTTATAAATCAGCTTTGACTTCTACAGGAAAAAATTTCCAATTGAGAGTTCACCTTAAAAATTGACAACTGCTATGTAACATACAGTTGACAGCAGGTGTTGTAATCAATGGAATGTTCTGTACTAATTCAGTAAAAGTTTTTAAATGTTAGATGAAAATCCATCTGCTTTTCAGGAATTTATACCACTTATGAAAGTAGCTAGACCAGTACAATTATTAAGACAATTGTAATATGTATTAATAAATGTCAGAACTATGCATTTTATTTATATATAAATAAAATCAGAATTCAAAATTAAATTCTCATAGTTCTATTTTTTTACTATGGCCACTTTCAAACAAAAAAGTAACTGTTATACTCTATACTTTTGAACCCAGGCTACAGAGAAACAAATATAAATAAGCCCTTATATCCTAAAGAAAATATGTGAAAATTTGGATTCTCCAAAATTAAACAACTTGCCTATACTTTGAAGATACAGTTGTTTATTGCAAATTTTATAGTAGGAACTGCAACCTTATTTCCTGGTGGATGAAAGACAGAAACCATGTGGCACTTTTCCAATCAGAAGGAAACAATACAAATAGATCTGCCTCTGGGAGAGGAAGGAAAGAGCTACTGACTTATGTTCTCTCACACTGCAAACAAAGTAGGTACTGGCAATGCAAGTATACTGTACAAGCAGCACTCAATTTTTCTGGAGTGCTAAAATACAAACAATGAAACAATTAACATTCTTATTAATAAAAGTATACACTTTTAAATTAAGCAATTGATACTTCTCAACTATTTCCAAAATGTTTATGAGATATAATCCATGCTCTCAGAATATTCTTGAATGAATCATGCAAAAAACTTTGTATTAAATTTTGCAAAAGATGAGAAAAATCCTAGAAACATATGTACTGAAAACTAACAAACGGCACAATCCAAAGAAGCTGTATGCAACCACAAACTGCACACGTAACAATTATATTTAATAAGCCATTTTTAAACTGAAGAGTTGCTTGCCTCATTAATAAAAGGATCTGTATGAAACAAGCTCCAAATATACCAGCTATTCTCATCCCTGTGAACATATAAATTCTTTAGAAGGTGGTTAATACATCTAACTGCATAAAAGTTACTGCCATGGGGCAAAAAGAGAACACAACACAACAAAAAAGGAACAGCCAAGTGAATGTGATTGCATATCTTCTGTGGAAAAACAGGTAATCAATCCAGAAAGATTCATATTTAGAATGCCAATTATACAATTCTGTGTTTAGTGGGAGGCATTAAGATAAAGAAAGAATTAAGACTCTGCAAATAGCACAGAGCCAGAATTTTCGAATATGAACCAATAGTGTTGAAAAAACTAATTAGTAGTAATTCAGACATTAATAATTGATGGTATAACTACCACTGGAGCAGAGAAATAACAACATATTTTATTTATAAAATCAACTTATAAAGAATACCCAGCGGTGTCTTCTTATGCCTGGCTCTCAATAAAAGTTTTCATCAGATTAATCTCAGATATGTTATAAAAAATAGATCATTAAAAAATCAAGATGAAAGTATTTGGACAGTTTCCGAAAAATGCTACACCTTTTAATTTACAATTAAGAGCAATTCATTGCCACCTACTAAAGAATTTTGTTCCTATTTTCTAGCTAAGTTTCATAAATGGGAATGAATCCAGTTAAAGAACCAGATGAAATTTCACCATAGCAATTCCAGTATCATTCACAAAATATGATCCTGTCATGTAGACATAATCATCTACAAGTTTAATAATCATGTCATGAAAGGTAAGTATTATATCAGACTATCAGTTGTACTATAGGTTTTAACCAGACCAGTCTTCACTTTTCTATTTGCATGCAATGTCTTTCTCTGCATAGGATTGTTTTAAAAATGTGAGATTTTATGACAGATTAGTACACAAATAATTGCACTATTAACTAATACCTAAACTTTTTAAATATTACCTTAAGAAACCTGAGTCAAATAAAGTATTGCATAATAAAATGTACTTCATAGAAATCAATGTGTATCAATAACTTGCAACAAGCACAATTTTTATCAACTGAGTGGCAAACCCTAAAAAAATCCACTCAGAAAACTGGATAAATTTGTTTCTTGTGTCTTGTTAATAAGTGTACAGGTCTATGCCTACTTGATCAAATAATTCAAGATATATCAATGTAGCATCAGAAATTGTATTGTATTTATTATACGACAAGCTATTGTAGCATGCATCAGTACAAACCTTCAGGTAGATGTCCATAGCCGGTTGTGAATAAAAGGACAATTTTTTTCTTTTGTTTTATTACAATGAAGTTAAACGGTACAGAAAAATCACATGAATTTAGTGGGTCAATTCTATAAATCCTGGAACAGGAGGAACTCTAAATACATTAAATATGGTTACACATCCAGATTTAGGTGTACAAGTAGATGATAACAGTTAAAGCCCTCACCAAACTATTGTTGGGGACATGAAGTCCAACAGCACCTGAAGTGCTGTGAAGGCATCATTTATGAACAGCAACATAAGGTTACAGAACTTGCCTTTAAAGATGGTTTGTTCATGTAATTCCAGCGCCTTCACAATTTAACGAACCATATTTACTATACTTCACTTCTAAAAACCTAGATGAAACATGAAAAAGAAGCCATACAGTATAAATTGCAACATCAGGGAAAGTTCTGCTTTATTATTCTAAATAATTTTTTCCCATGTAAAATAATGTCCAACAGTTCTTGCATGTGGAAAGATTTTTCCCCTAAAAGTCACAACGAAGTTTTAATTGATGGAAGCTTGGCTATATTAACAGCACAAGATGAGAAAAGGTTTAATCTCCAAACCTATTAGAATGTTTGCAGTAGCATCAGTAGCGGCCACCTTGCGACATTACAGGAGGTCTCATTCCCATTGGCGGTCTAGGAGGTCCACCTTGATAAGGAGGCACCATTGGGGGCCCTTGACCATATGGAGGCATTGCCCCAGGAAGATACCCTGGCATGCCCTGGTGATGAGCACCATATTGACCTGAAAAGCAAAATTTGAAAAAAATAAAGTTACATCTAACTTGAACAATACTGCTATTAGTATATGTCACTTAATTCCACAATTAAACACATTTAATGAGCTTCCAACAAAGTTTAATTTGTTATTACCATGTGGTGGAATTGGAGGTCTCATTCCTTGTTGCTGGGGGGGAATTCCTGGCTGTGGTGGCATCATACCTCCAATTGGTCCAACTGGTGGATTGCCCATAGATGCCTGCCCTGGTCGAGGGAGATTACGCTGGTATTTAGGTAACTGAGCTCTTCTTTCTTCCTATGAAGGGAAACAGATGGAGGATATCTAATCAACGTGAAATCCAATCAAGATTCATTCTGAAACACAGTTACAGATGAGACATTATTTTCATGGCAGCAATTAATTATAGTTCAGGAAGTTCTAACGGATGAACTTTGCTAATAAAATCTTATTAAGTAGATATATATGCTGGACATAGTCAGTTTACAAAGTTCTATTAATTGCTACATCAGTTAAAGCAGGAATTACTGTAAATACAGAATCATCTGAACTCTCAAAAATGAAGCACTCCAAATACTACAAAGAATAGGCTTTGAGAATTACACTGTTTTAAGCATAGTAATAATGTACGAAGATAAGTTGAAATTTTACTTAAGCTATAGTCTTATCATAAAGAAAAGGCATGGGAAAATTATCTTTAACTTACCAGGGATATATCCTCATCTGGATGGATCAACTTACTGGTTGCACTGGTTGTTGTAAGGGTAGCAGGCTTACTTGTTATAGAAGTAGCAGGTTTAGCTGCAGTACTGTTTGTTGTACTAGTGGTGGATGTTGTTGATTGTGTGTAAGCAGGGAATGTAGGTTTGGGTGGCTCTGTAGTAGTTGCAGGTGCATTATTCAAAGGTTTGAAATCTGTACCAACTGGGCCTGGAACAGTTGCTTGAGCCTGTATTTAAAATACAAAATTAAACATATAAGTACAGTGTGATCTTTTAAATGAACTTCATAACATTATAATATACTGACACAGCTAAATTAACCCAAAGTAAAAGTTTAATTTTATCATAGAAGGAGCAAACTATAAATAAATCCTGCAACACAAACATACTCCAAAGTTTGAGATGTCTAGAACAAATACAATAAGAGCAAACTGTATCTCCATCTGTCATTTTGTGTATTACACTATGTATATAACATGATGTTTAGTTTTCCAAAATAAAAACTATTTTAATCCAGGAATATCAGCTTAGATAAATTAGTATTCAAACAGAATTTTAAGACTGAACCTTAAGAGTGTCAATTTTTATATTAAGCTTGTTTAAAACAATTTCTTGTATTAAAAAATACTGATGTTCTGAGACATCTCAAATTGCCATTTACAATTTTCAATTATTTTCCTGTCCTACAACCCAGGAAAGCTATATTTAAGTTCAATGGGAAAGTACAAGCTTGAATGGTTTTATTTATACACATCAAAAGAGCTCTTAGTTTCACTTATGACAAAATGCTTTGACAAGCAAACAGCACATTATTTTCAACTAATCACTAAACTCCAAAACAAGACTAGATAAGCTGAAATTTAGCACGATGCATTTGACATTTAACATGATGTATCATAACAGCACAAATTAGAAAAAATAAACCATGCATCAAGTAAACCACTGCCCACTAAATGCACTTAACTGCTTTCATGCTCTCTTTTTAACCCTTTAGAACCACAATGTAGAACTTTTTCATTATTACCCAAATATTATACATGAATTTTCAGACTGTGCTGAACATCTAAACATAATCAGGAAACTACAATTATCTGACAATGTTTAGGCAGAATATTTTAAAGTGTACATAACGGTTTAAAGGGTTAATTGGCAAAGCAACTTTAACTGCAACTTCCTGCGTACTTGTGCTGTGCTAGGAAACAGAGCTTTAGAAGGTGCTGACAGTTCTGAATTGGATGAAGTTGTACTTGAGCTTGTGACAGGTGGCCCCATCTGTAGCATAAAAGAAAGGAAACAGTAAACAGTCTCCAAATGAATGCATAAAAATAACCAAGAGGAAAAAGCTCAGACCGATTTTGGTAAATGCGCACAAAATGTAACACGTTCATTTTGAGCCTGAAACAAGCACAATGCATAAATTCTGATGAACCATTCCAGATGGGCCATGGTTTGAGGAAAAGAAAAACATTACATTTCCTACTGTTCCATGTTTTGGTTAAAATATACCAGCAAGGATTCTAGATGATTTAATGGGATGGGCAGAGCAAGGCTGGTATATATTGACCCCTTTCCTCTAGTCCTCCTAGCAGCTCCCAACAAGACACATATCACCAGCCCACCCACGGCCTTTAATGCCTCTTCCCTACCTTCTCAAACACTGCTGTCTATTAAAAACAGTGTTTCAATCCGTATCTGGAACAACTATCATTGAATTCCATACTGGAACCAAACATGCATGTTTGGGTTTAGACATGAACCACTCCAACCAGCTGTTGGTAGTTTGTGAGTGAACCCTCTACACAACCTTATGCATGATTCTCTCCCTTGCAGAAATTCCAAGTTCTGCTTGCAAGTCAATAGTAAAAAAAAAACCACCTTCATTTATAATGCAAACAGAAGACATAACTCATTCACTCAGTTCTGTTAAAGAGTAGATACTGTACTGCTTTAAGTTCCAAAAATATTTGTTACTTTTAGTTAATATGTTACTTAATATATGTAAGTTAGATTTTAGTTAATAAAGGTAACTATTTTCTTCTTCTATATCAACATAAATAGAATTTACTTTAGTATAGAAAGATACAGAACAGAATACTCTGCTTTCTTAATTTATTCATTTTTGTAAGAACAGAAATGTATGATTTTAAGGATGATAAAATGGCTATTGTAGTTATTGTATCATTACTTATTCTCTTTGTAGTTATTGTACATTACTTATTCTCTTTGCCACCCCTTTCTCCCTCCCTCCCTCCTGAGTTTGGACTGACAAAATATTTACATTCTTCACAGAAAAAAATTTAGATGTAAATAGAAAACCTGTGATTAACAATACACCATACAAAAAGTGCAATATAAAGTATGAGATAATACCACTTTGTATTTTCAGTTGTTACACACCAATGTTTTTGAACCACAATTCATTGTTTCAATTTACATCAAAAGAAAGAAAATTAATGCAATGAAGTTTTTATGTGATTCGATTTTTAAAAACTTACTTGTCCAGCACTAGGAAAAAGTGGTTTAGTAACTGGAGGCTGGGGAGTTGGTGCTGCAATGACAGGAGCTGGAGGTCTATTAAGAACACCTGGAGTGGTCACAGGCTGGGCTTGTGTCATTGGAGGCAATCCAGGGCGAGGACCAACAGGTGGTGGCATACCTATTAGCGTAACATTTCTGATTATGATTTTGTGAAGATTTTATTAATACCACATGCAAGATCATAAGCACTGACCTTTTTCTTCCATCAGAGGGCTAATACATCAGACAAAGAAGCATTAACTGTAGGGATATACTTGGTAAGATGTACACATTGAGCAAAACTGCTAAGTTTATGGTTTAAGCAATTGAACTAAGAACCTGTTATATTGAACAGTGAGGTATCCTGTAAAGGTGTTGTGTTTACCTCAGTGTTGTTTCTTTATATTTATCATGTATGTATTTATTTTAGCCTGGAATTAGATCCTGACTTTTAGTTGTTTTATACTTTTGATTTGGTTGTAAAACCAATTAATCAACTATCTACTTGGTAATAAAGGAACGGAGGTTTTGAGAACCCTTTACCTTTCCTCAACTAGAAAGCCTCTAGTAAGACACCAAGAGACATGACTTTTGTATGGTCCCAGTCACAAGAGGAGAGCAAGAGATTGTTAGAAATAAAAAAGTAATGAATACAATTCTTGGCTGGGATTTAGCTCTCAATTTCTGTATTAAATAATGATTTTAATATATCAATATTAGTCTAATCATTGAAAAACTTTAATATTTTATTTATTAGAAGCAATTTGAAGATAACAATTATTTATATAAAATATCTGTACGCCTTCTTTAAGGGCAAACTCTTCCTAGGGTGGGAATCTATCACATTTTCTAATTCCTTCCAAAAATGTTTTTGATTGTTATTCCATCACCTAATGCTTACATGTGCTTAAGGGTTAACAGAATATCTCAGTCGACAGAAGGGGATAGAAAAAGCTTCTGTCAGCAGCTGCCATTGCCTGAAGTTAATTACATTTTTGTTTCTGTGTACCCTCTTTCAATTTGTTATAAACAGCTACTCTGTGTCCATGTTTTTTATCCAAAACTGTAGCAACCCGAGATTCGTTTGAAAAACAAAACTAAATAACTCTCACCACAATATGGATTCGTCATTCCTGACCTACCTGGTGGCATACCAGGCATAAGAGGTGGGATTCCTGGTCCTGGAGGCATCATCCCACCCATTGGCATCATCCTATAAAATTGAAAGACTGATGAGATCTCTCATAAAAAATGCTGCTAGATGATATTAAAACACCCCAAAGATTTCTACCAGTTAAGAAATTAAATATACTGCTTTCAATTAATCTTCCATTATAATTATACCAGGTTTTTAGCATACATTCTGCCTTAATTCAAAGCATGGTCAAAATAGAACGGAGCTATCATGATTCATCAACCAACCCTCTTTGGAAAAAAAGGTAGAATGAAGCGATGTGGCAACCTATACATACCCCAGTATGGTGTTATGCTGTAAAGTGCTAGCCAAAAACCAGAGGAGTGTGAGTTCTAGTCTAGTCTTAGCATGAAAGCCAGCTGGTGACCTTGGGATAGTCATCTCTAACCCTATTCAACTCACAAGGTTCTTGTGGGCAAATAGGAGGAGGAAGCATAAATATGTTCACTGCCTGGGGTTACTTAAAAGTAATGAAGATGGGATAAAAATCTAAATCTCCATGCCTGCAAAAGTATTTTAAATAAAAATATGATTAGAGATAATCATCTACCTATTCTCTACTTAATTTCAGTTTTCTTCCCATTCTTTTCTATGAACACAGTAGTGGTCATGGGTGACTATCACCCATTAATCTTGTTTACATCACAAAATATTATAAAAATTTCAACAGTTAATAAAAACTACATTGGAAAACAGTATTGAATATTCCTGAAAGAATAAACAAGTTATGTCCTAAAAAAGGTCCATTAAAGACAGTCCTCAGGTTACGACCGCTCATTCAGTGACTGTTCAAACTTGTGACACTACTGAATGAGGGGACTTTTATCCAGTCATTGGCATTCTGACTGTTGTAGCATCCTTGTGATCATGTGACTGCAATCCAGGTGCTTGGCGCCTGGCTCAATCACAAGCAAATCAATAGGGGAGCTGACAGGAACCTGGGATCATGTGAGGTCCTCACTTAACCATTCACTTGTGGTTTTTGCTTAATGACAACAACTGGGGCTACTGGAATTGCCATCATTAAGCAACATCATGCATTATGACTGATCTGCTTAGCAACAGCAATTCCAGTCCAAATTGTCTTTACAATCTGAGGATTACCTGTATGTATCAAGTAATTTCAACTATCCTTAAGCCTAATGTACTGAACAGGCTGGCAATACTACTGTTGGAACTAAGATTTTGTCTTGTAGAACAAGAACGGGAAATACTGGGCTTGTACCCTCCCACAGTTGTGTCACTGAAATCTGTCTACAAAATAAGAGTGGGATGGATGTGGAGGGCTTTTTGGATGCAATTATTTCCATTCTGACTCTGCAAAGAGCCAAAATTTCAAACACCAGTCCAAATGCAGGATTCTAAGTTCCAGCCATTTTGGAGCATTCTCATATTGGGAAGTGGGATCCATCCCTACACTGAAAACTTCTGCGTTAATTGAACACCTCAATCGTTATACATACACACATACTAAAACACTAGGATATGACTGCCAGACACCTACTGTGCAGCTTTTAAAACATAGGCTCACAGATGAAGTAAATCAGTATGAAACATGTTGTTGTCTAAACATAGATCACACCTTTCCCCGATAAGTTACACTTACCCAGGTGGCATTCCAGGCATAACTGGAGGCATTCCAGGCATCATTGGTGGAACCCCTGCCATTAATGGTGGTATACCTGAAAATCAGAATGTCTGTTAACTGATCTGCAAATTTTTACTGGATAAAAATAAGTGGAACACTCTTGACAATTTTCCTTAACAAATGAAGGTTAAGCCATAGGAAAATAACAATTACTACAATCCACTGGATTTCACTAGATTTTCCAGATAAAATTTAACTCTTTCTGCTCAAAACCCATCGCAGATTTGCTCTCTGTCTACAGTACTGTGCAAAAGTTTTAGGCCACCACCTGCTTTATTTTAACAAAGTTTAATGACCATCCATAATTATTTTTTGGTCTCTATATTAAGATTCAAACAGAAATCACAGAAAATATGTGCACAAAATTTCAACACAATTTTCAGAACAAAATGGCTTTTTCAGGCAAAAGTATATCATTAAATATACAGTGGTGCCTTACAAGACGAGACTAATCCGTTCCGGATGAATGCTCTTAGTGCGAAATGCTCTTAAAGTGAAATTAGGTTTCCCACTGGAAACAATGGAAAATTGGACAATCCGTTCCACGCCTCCAAAAATATTCACCAAAAAATAATTTTCAATGGAATTTGTGGTAGAAATGATTGTCCCTAACATCTGAAACAAGTAACCATGATTAACACACGATATAAAGCAGAAAT
>JANHZU010004265.1:39443-51029 GCA_032468055.1 Acrochordus granulatus
GCTCACACGGCTTGCAATAGAAGAATTGGCCTTAAAAAAATTTGTTTCAAGTTTATGATTGTTCTATGGGAATATAGCCCTTTATGAGCATATTAATATAGATGTACTCAAGATTCTCATACTACTTACCATATCTATGAAAACATTGGACATCATTCTGGCTAAGGAGTACAGTGTCATGCATATATTACTGTTAACGCTTTGACACACAGCACCCAGGATCTCTCTTAGTTCTGAATGTGTCACTTCTGAATGCTGCTAATACAACTCTGCTCCCTAAAGAGAAATCTTGAAAGAAATATATATTCTGGCTTACAGAATACTTATAGGCATGGGAAATTCAAATGCTGTCTTTACAATAATTTGGCATCCCTATTTGGAGTGCTCTGCCCATAAAGAGCATTATGCCTATTTCCAGGAGCTTGTCCTGAGCTTACATTTCTGGAATGGAGCTTCTTGTGGTACACCATAAACACTTTTAGCATCTCTGGTAGTTTCAGAAATAATTTATAAAAACAGTATGGGAGGACTGTAGAGGGATGCGCAGTTCAAGATGCTGGGCTTGTCAGCCAGAAGGTCAGCAACCCGAGTTCGATGCTGCGTAATGGGGTTTTATCTGGAAGTCCTGTTCCTGCCAACCTAGCAGTTTAATGTAATTTAAGGATGTAAAAATGCAAGTTGATAAACAGGTACTGCCTAATTTGGTAGGAAGGTAACAGTATTCCGTGTGCCTCAGCATGACTACAGAAGCATCTTTGGACAAAAGCTGGCTCCCTCAGCTGTGAACTGAAGATGAGCACCACCCCTTAGAGTTGGTCACAACTGAAAGAGGAAACCTTTACCTTCTTATGGGAGGACTACAGCTGTTAAAAGACAGACCAGGGAGGAGGGATTGCCAGAATGCCTGGGTTTGCTTAAAGTAGCTGTTTTTGGATGTTTTGCTGCTACTTCTCACAAGATAGCAAATTAGTCAGAAGGGAAACTTTGTAGGGTCTTGAAGAGAACAGCTGAAAAGTAATCTACATTTCCAGAGCTGTTTCGCTGAACTGCGTTTAACAATCACACATACTGTAGATGATCAACTGTTATTTCAATTGGATACAGCAAAGCAACCTGGAGATCTGCATTAAACCGCTTCTGAGAACTTGGTTTGAGGATCTGGTGTGCCCTGTTCAGCGGGTGGTGAAGCTTTTTCAGGAGAAACTTGCCTCTGTGTTACATGCTGTGAGTACCATACAAGTTCCCTCCTCTTGGACCTCTGTTTTGGGTCAGTCTGGATTTCTCGTTGAACTGTTTGCCTTGTTTATTATTTGCAGTTGAGCTTGCAGCCAAAGCGCATACAATAATCCTTCACTGCTTTCAAACAAGCTTTAATTGTGCAATGTTTAAAAACATGATAAATAACTAAATCGTCCTCTTTCCTGGCAGGGCACGTATAGTATGTGTGTGCTAAATGACATGATGCTCTAGTTGCTGTCCTCCCATAGTTCTTTCTTTATCTTCATAAAGAAATGCAACGTACTGCAGAGTTATACTGTTAAGAAGATAGGAGGTGCTAATTGCTTAAGCAGTTGATCAGAACTAAAGTTTTGACAATTTCAGTAAGATGATAATAACACCTTTGTTTTAAGGAGCACTACTTTTAAGTTTTACTTAAAATGAATATAATTCATTTTAAAACTGGCCAGCAATTCTGAAACATGTATTTCCCTTACTGCAGCTGGAATTTATTCACGTTTTTGAACATATAAAGTTGATTATGTTTAGATAGGGCCGTTAGCTCAAAGAGTGTGGAAGGCAGTTTCTCTAATGATATGAGAGAGAGAGAGTAAAATGGGTAGGATGTCAAATATAAGATCTTTGAACAGAATTTGAATCTTGATTTCATGGACAGCAGAGTGGTTTACCCTTGTTTTTGGCTGTTGAGTTGGTGTTGACTCCTGGAGACTGTCTGGACACCTTCTTGCAGTTTCTTGGCAAGATTTTGAAAGTAATTGGCCATTGCCTGCTTCCTAGGGCTGAGAGAGAGCACAAAATCATCCACTTGGCTTTATGCCTAAAGTGGGGCTAGAACTCGCAGCCTCCCAATTTCTAGCCTGGTGCCTTAACCACCATACCACACTGGTTCTAATTTATGAGATCAACTTTCTGCTTGATCAGGAAGTCCTCTGATCATTACTCATTATCATTTTAACACAACTGAAACTGTTTGAAAATAAAATGGAAGCTGGGGAGATGTTGATATGTATATTAACATTCATTACCCCAGACAGACCTGGGTGTACAAACTGGGGATCATCCTGGACTTGCAACTTCTGCTTGAGGAGCAGGTGACAGTTGTGCTAAGAGAGACTTGTGCAACTTCATGTTGTAGACCAGTTGCACCCCTTCCTAGACCAGAAGTCCCTTCACTCAGTCACTCATGCCCTCATCATCTCTTTGTTAGATTACTGCAAAGCACTCTACATGGGGCTGCCCTTGAAGAGCATCCAGAGGTTGCAGCTGGTGCAGAATGTCACTGCGCAGATGATCTTAGGAGCCAATAGAATGGCCTATGTAACACCTTTATTCCATGAGCTGCATTGGTTGCCAGTCTGCTTCCGGGTGCAATTCAGAGTCTTTGTTTAGAAGCCCTTCATGGCATGGGACCAGGCTGTCTGAGGAATCGTGTCACCCCAATGGGGACGTCCCACCCCACCAGAACTGGCAGAAGAGACCTCCTTCAGATCCCATCAGCCAAGGAATTTTGGCTGACAGGGTTGAAAAGAAGAGCCTTTTCCTCTGTGGCTCCTGCCCTGTGGAATATCTTGCCCCCAGAGGTGAGGTCTGTGCCCACTTGGCTCTGCCAGCTGGGTTGAGGCTTGAGGGTGGTTGGTGGCTTAGTCTTCATCTCCTTCCCCCATATATATCTTTTGGCTTCTCTCCTTTCAGTCTGGTTGATTTTTAAGGGTTTTAAATTGTTTTTATTATTTATTTTTATTGTAAGCTGCCAAGAGTTGTTTTGAGTTCAGTGGCATGTACATTTAATAAATGAATAAATGTTCTGAGTGGCCTGGAAGATGAAGGACATAAAACTACCTTCAATTGACAGCTATTGAAATTCTGGTTGCTAGTTCCTTTATCTACTTGGAAATATGGCCCATTGTGTTTCCTGATACAGTTCAGGAGTATAAAAGTATAGACTAAGATTATGTTATTGTGTCAAGAAGTGACACTGTGTCTGCTTTTTCAAGGCTCTGAGTTGTACTCCTGTTGAAGTGAGTGGATCTGAAGAAAGGACAGAGAAGGATATTAATAGGTAAAATCAAGGTCCCTCAAGATGATCTCTCTTGTTCCTTTTGAGATAACTGCTTAATGGAACTTGACAAATGACTCTGTATACAAATGTTCATGTGCTTTTCCAGGTTCCTTCGAGCAGCAAGTCTTCAAGATCTTGTCCGGGAAACTACAATGACTACCTTGTGTACAGCAGCAGCAGAAGAGGAGCAGTGCACATCAGTGATGATTGACTTGAGAGGGCCACAGCCTTGCTTCCACAATGCAGGTAAGCATAGAGCATATGCTTTTAGTATATGAGTGCTGCTCAATAAAATTAGCACAGGGAATTTTGATAGACTGGTGTCGTTTTAGACCTCTCTACAAAGACAATTGTTTCTGGTTTTTTGGAAGGCGGGTAGTGTTATTCTGTTGTAGCCTTACTGTAGTCTAGCCTTATTCTAATCTAGGACTAGTCTAAGATCTAATATAGCAAATTGATTCCCAGATTTGGAAGGCTTATCATCATGGACCAATATAGAGATTTTGATTAGGTTATTTCATATAAATTGCTTTGTTATTTGGCTCATTTAAAGAAGTACAAGTCAAATCCATAGGTGGTCCTTTGGGAAAACAGTACTTTCCTTTCTCTCCTCTCTCTTGAAAGAAATAAAGAATTTTGAAAGGTCACTGTCTAATTTGTCTTGGTCTTTATGGTACACTTCAGATTTGTTGTAACATTGTACAGGCACAGCTTAAAGCTACAATCTGAGACCCTCCCCCGCGGATTGGATCATCAAATCTAAGAATTGCCAAGTAGCAGTGGATTTAAAGAAATGGAAATCTGGCGTGTGGAAGACATCAGCCTGAACAAGGCTGGCATAGAAAATCTTATCTCCAGCATTTTTTTCAATTCACTGCTAACCTTCAAAATCATTGGTGGCATTTTATGCTAACTAAGCAATTAAGAAAAACTCTCTTGATCCAAACCAGAAACTCATTGTTACCGAGTGTTTTGTTCTCCTAAGGGTTTCTATAAAATTCAGAAGCAGCTCTCTATGCTGTTGTTCCTTAGATATTGTTTACTATCACATATTATTCTTAATATAAATACATGTGGTATTTTCCAAAGGATAAGGGTTTTTTTAAATTATGTTCCATCAAATTGTTTTCAACTCCTAGAGACCACATATATACATTTTCTCTATGACAATCTGTCCCAAACCTGGTGTTCCAAGTCACTCAATGGTGCCCTGATCACCACTGTAACTCAATCCATCCGTCTTATCCGTTGCTATCCTTCTCCTCCTCTCTTTCCTTCCACTTCCTCAACATTAGAGCCTTTTCCAGAAAGCTGGGCGTTTACCTAATGTGGCAGGATAAGAATGACCATTTACATTTTAATTCTTATCGCCCATTGTGAAATTAGTAGCCTAAGAGAACCCTCCTGATTCTATACTTTCTTGAAGCCTCAGGGGACCATATTATTCTCTTCTTTTGTAAGTAGACAAAGAACATCTGTAAAAAATCTTTTGCAGGTAGACCTTCATAAATTTACTGTATTAACTGAAAATACTAACATTTTTCCTTTCTCAACAAATGTCTCAGGAACAAATAGGTTCTGTGAAGATTGGACACAAGCATTTCTGAATGTTTCTGAAGGGGGAAATCCCTTCCTTTTTCGGCAAATACTGGAAAACTTTAAACTGAAGGTAAATACATGAGTAACAACAATGAGAATTTTAGTCCAAATGTATGTGCAGAGGGACCAGCTGGGAGCTGGTTGCTATATTTGATGTTTAGAAATAGCGATACATGAAACCTTTTCATGTACTATAACTACCTTTGAGTAGCATATGTTTCACAACCCCAAATCATAATCTATTTTTGACAAAGAACTGGGGTTTACATAAATCTCCAGTTGAAGCCAGTGGCAAGGTTGCTGATGTTTTAATATTGTTGGGTTGCTTTTTTAACCATATTCACTGGTTTGGATCTTCATGCTGAGACACAACAATTGTGGCTCAGGAGTATTTGTTCTAAAACAATGTAATCTGAGTCCATATTTTTCTCTTCAATTTGATAAGGATCCTGTTACAAAGGGTGGTTTTTATCTATATGATTTTAATGCTGCCAGAATGACAACGGTGCATTCTAGGAAGATGAAGTGAAGCCACTGATATTTTGGCACTGGCAATCCTATACACATTTGCAAAAATGGGACTCTGTTTGAACATAATGGGCTTCTGAGAGATATGCATCAAGTGCCTGATTGTTTGGGGGCTATTACAGTTATAGTTTAAAGATGAAAAGTTCTTCCTACTAAGTTTCTCATTTACTGCTCCTGATTCCTGTATATTAATGTGTTTTGCATGAAGGAAGTGTATGTGTTCCTATCTGTGTCTAAATAGCCACTGTTTGTGTACAGTACAACTATTGGCAGTGTACAGCAGCAGCTTGCACTGGCTAGCAGGAGGAAGTCCTACTGCCTTCTCTTCTTGGTTTTTCAGCTAAATTAGGGCACTGGTATACATGTTGGCTGCTCTCTTTCCAGGCCATACAGGACATCAACAACTTGAAGCGGTTCATCCGGCAGGCAGAAATGAGCCATTATGCTTTGTTCAAGTGCTATCTCTTTCTGAAGAACTGTGGTAGTGGAGATGTGCTCTTGAAGATTGTGAAAGTAGAATATGTAGAAATGCAAGAAGCCAGAAATGTCATCAGTGTCCTGGAAGAATTCATGAGAGACCAGCTTGCAGCTTAAATCCTTCATCGGAACAGAGGTGACTTGTACAATACCAAATCAGTGTGCATCCATGTAGAATCACAGTGGTTGAGCATGTGGACCGTTTTGTTTTAAATCATGTGCACTTACCTGGAGAGCTGCACTCAGTCCCAGTTCCTCATAGTATGCAACAGTGTGGTCCAAAAAAGAAAACTCTCTCACACCATATACTGTGAGGTTGAGTTAAATAGCTACTGTGAGAACACGCTGAGTATTCAGCTGCTCATCCTCCTTTCTCTTGTCTGTCTGACTTGTAAAACCACAGCTTCTTTCCATGTAGTATCCAAATTGTAGTTTTAAGCCTTCCTTATAAACTGCAGTTGAAAGCAGGATAAATCCCTAGTTTGCAGTTCCTACATGTTAGGATGCATCTTCAATAAGAGCCAGTTGAGGTAGACAAAGAACAGTAGGGTTGATCTAGACTTTGTTATTGGGTGAATCCAAGCTGTATTTCCTAGAGTGTGTTTGTCAGGATTAATTGCTTGTGGGGGAAGGAGTGTCAGAGTAGATGCCCAACTGACTTATTAGTGGATACATGTATAGATCTTGGCTAGCCAAAAGCAGATTAGTTGCAAATCTAGTTCAGACATATGGATTTTCTCCCATTCCATCTTGGTATTATATAGATGCAGATCTCATGTCAGCCACAAGGTATTTACTTTTATGCATTATCCCCTCTCAGTCTGTCATGGTGGCTAAACTTGGAGCCCCAAATAAATTACACATTGGTCAAATTAATTATTATTTATTTATATTTGTACTTGTAAAACTTGACCCCATTTTTACAAGTTGTGGATATGGGGTTTTGGGTGAGGTATGTTTATATCAACCACTTACTGGGGGGAAAAACAAAACTGAACAGTACATCCGAAATAAAATCTGTGCACAAAATTGTTAGTGGAAAACTATACTTACATACACAGTAGAAAAATATTTTGACATTTCTTACATCATGCTGCTTTGCAAGTATGCTATCTGCTTGAATAGCCCTTGATGGGAAAAGCATGTTCTATTCAACATATTTTTAAGGCAGAATTACTTCATTTGGTGCTATAACGTTAAGCGATGGAGGAAGATGTTAACTGTGCAGGAAAATAAAGAAGGTTCACAGTTTTTCATTTAATTCAGTGTACATTGCGGGGCAGTGAAATCAACTAATAATGAGTCTTAAATTTGGTGAAAATTAATATATTTTTGCTGCATAAACTCAACCTGTAAAATTCTATGAGCTCAGTGATACTGATTTGCATTCTATCTGGAGATCTTGGAAAGCCTCAGAAAGCTTTCTTTAATGCGGTACTATTGATTAATTAGGATATTAAATGCATTCACCTTCAAGCAAGCTTGGTTTTGTTCCTGTTTCTGTTCATTGCTATACTGAAAGATTGAAATGTATATCATCTTCATCACTATATTTCTATATGTAGTTTTTCTGAAGCCTGGAAAGGTAGTTTCCTAGCAAGCAGTGGTGGTGTTGAATTTTGGGGTAGAAATGCATTGAGTGGGGAGGGAGAGCAGGGTGTTTGGATGACAGACCCAATTCTGATTCTGAGTACGGGGCTCAATGCTGCAAAATGATGGAGAGAGTTCTCAAGTGTCCTAAGATTTAGAATACATTTTGAGATAAAGTATTGTTCAATAAAGCCATAGTTCAAAATTATTAAACTGAATCACTAGCCCTAAAATATTTACCTTTTCATTGTTTATAGTAAGTAGTAATTTTTTTAAAAAATGCAGATGTGAATCTTTCAAGGAAACACTGCATCTAGCCTGGTAATAAATTCCTATTTGCTGTGAAAAATGTGAGGTCTCACTCAGGAGTTGTATAAATGTCAGGACCACATTTGAGTGGAACTGTTACATAGCCAGGAAAGTTCCAATAATTATTTGAAAAGAAAGGAACAGGCAACTGGAAAAAGAGTGCAGAGAGTTTGGCTGCTCTCAGACAAGGCAGCTACTGCTGCCAATTCTTCCTTTAAATATTTTTTAATGGAAAGGAAATTGGTACAGTAGTCTTTGACTTAGAACTACAATTAGGACCAGAATTTTTGTTGCTGAGCTAGGCAGTTAAGTGAACCACACCCAATTTTAGGTCCTTTTTTGCCACGGTTAAGTGAATCACTGCAGCTGTTAAGTGAATCATGTGGTTCTAAAACAAATCTGACTTCTCCCATTGACTTGGCTTGTCAGAAGCTGGCTGGGAAGGTTGCAAATGATGATTACACGACCCTGGGACACTGCAGCTATCATAAATACATGCAAGTTGCCAAGTGCCTGAATTTTGATCACTTACCCATGGGGATGCTGTGTAGACCAGTTGTAAATTACTTTTTTCAGTGTCACTGCAACTTTGAAAAGTTGCTAAACGAATGGTTGTAAGTCGAGGACTATCTGTATCGATGATGGAAGAACACAGCCACAAGAGAATATTACCAGATTGTTGGTAAATGTGGTTATGGTGATTACATGATAAATACTTTATGTGGGAGCATTCCAAAGAGTGTGGATGGGCATGAAGAAATTACTACAACTTTCCTTTCTGATCTGCTTCAATATCTTTTGAATTAAAAACACCTAGAGATATTAATACAGCTCCAAGATTATATTTGCCATGTATACAAAATTGGGAAATGTCACCCAAGGTGTTTTGCCCCTTTCCCTTATGTTGTGCAAGACCTGTGAATTCTTAGCCACATGGCCAACAACTATTGTTCGTAGGAGAACTGTAGTTAACACCTGGAAAGAATCTGCTGAAGGAGATATTAGAAAGCAACCCACTGTGAAACTCGAGCATCTGAAAAGCCCAAGGTTCAGAAATCCCTGAGTTCTATTAGCAGTGGCATTTATTTATATATTTATTTATCAAATTTAGAGACTGCCCATCTCACTCACAGAGTGACTGGGCATAGGCTTGGTCTTTATGTCACTCTTATTTTGCTCACTTTCTCAAGTTGGATAATGGGAAAAGATTTGTCGTTGCCTTCAGTAGTATGTACAGTTTTACCAGGTGGCCATAAATAAACTGCTCTGGTTAAATTTAATTTAGCAAATTAGTTTTCCTTAACTGCACTTGCAGGACCTTATGGTGTTCCTTTCCATGTGGTATAATATTGGATGGTAACTATTTTTTTCATGCACGTTTAAACTCTCCCATTTTTCCCTACAGATTGATCTATGTATTGGGGGTTACTGCTGCCCCAAATCCCCCTTGCCAGATTAGAAAAAGCGTGCCCCAATGCCCTTGTCCATTGGCTTCCACCCTTGTCCTGTCCGTTAAAATAGCAGCTTTCTGGGATCACTTCCTGAGATAAGCTGCTTTGCCATTCTTTCAGTTTTAATATTACTTTTTAAATCAGTTGGAAAGGGATCGCTATTATTTTAAGAGTAGGTCTTGAACAGTAAAACTGTTAATTAATAAGACCTTAATGGAACAGCTCACTAGTTCAAAAATAAGAGAACAATTATTGTGAAGTTCTCATACTGTGTAGTTTTCTTTTTAAACAAGCTATAGTTGTCCACAATATCTGAACTCAGATTAAAGCAGTAGTAGGAAACCAGATAGTCAGGATTACAGTTGCCTTTGCTTTTTGTTGTTAGCCAGTGAAGCTGGGAATACAGCAACATCTGAAGAGCAACCTGTTTCTTCTTCACCTAATTTAAACCGTGGTTAATAGTACAGATCAGAATCAAGACATGTTTTGGGATTCTGATTTGTTCTACAAGAGAACAACTGCAATTTCTTGCCTTTGGTCATCTGGTTTGTTAAAAACTGAACATTTCTGATTAGAATGTTTTGCTATTATTTGAGGACACCACATTTATTCATGTGGTACAAAACCAGTGATTTCACACCAGGATCAATTTTAGTCTGTTTCCTATACTAAACTTGCATCTAGCACTCACTAGTATCATGTGTGTATGCAAAATGGCAATTTTTTTCTGCCTTCCTTTGGTAAACAAACTGGATGCCTGATTTCATTTTCTACCATGAATAAAAAAAAGACTGAACCAAAATACTGGAAGGGGAAGATGAGCAATATATGGGGGAAGGATGAAGCAGGCAACTTTCTCATCCATACCTTTCCTCTGGCAAATTGCATTCCTAATTGTAAACCAGCTAACAAAAGCTGACCAGATCTGCAATATTTTCCTTTTGTGTGTGTGTTCTTGTCAAAAGATACCTAGAAATTATATTAGTTGTTGAAATCACTGCAAGCTTCTGTTTTTTATATGTTCCACAGTCCCTCAGTATGGAAGTTCTCAAACTCCAAGTAGAAATGTCTCCTTTCCTGGGACAATTTTAAAAAAATGTTATGGAAGTTCTACAAAAACTTCTAATGTCTTCCTGCCTAGAACAATTTTTTAAAAAAGCCCCATGATACAAACTCATTTAAAATTCACTCCCGTTTGGAGAAGTGGCATCCATTTAAGAGCAATTTGTGGCCATGAAACATCAATTTGAAAAATTGTGAGTACAGCTCTTTGGAAGATATAGTTACAAATCTACACATTACCATTGGCCAGCTGATGCCCCCACACAAGCTAAGCAATGTTCCTGTTTCATTACCTTTCCTGTTCCTATTCAGTTGCTTTAAAACTCCACTATGATTCTTCATTACTGTAGAAAAGAATTTATCTGATTTTGCACTTTCTGCTTCAGGCTGAATTGAAGATGAAACTACATCTCCACTAATATTTTTAATCTCTCTCTTTGATAGTGATATAATGATTTCAAATGTGTATGTCAGGGAAATTATCAAAGATTTTGACCAGAGCAGAAAGTGATGTGAAAGCGCTAAGAGTAAGTACAAGATGTAACAACTATCTGTCTTTGTGCCAAACAATTCTATAAATTAGCCAGGATTTTTGGACCTAAGGGAGAAATATTCCACTCATTGAAACAACAATACTCCAGAATGATTTGATATTAAATGGAAATTTGATTTGGTGTCCTATTAAGGGCTGATTTTTTTATAAAGATGAGGTCAGATTTGATATGATGCTCCATGCTGTACTATAAAAATAATATTCTTGCAGATCTCCCTATCTATAATATTCTTTCCCCCATCTCTGCCATTGCCACCTATTCCCTTTCTACTATCAAAGTATATTCAGTATTATAGTCCATTAACATTACAATAGCTGAATTATCACACTAACCTAAGCTACAATGTGCTTAATTAGGTTTTGGCTTTGTTTGATGTACAAACTTAGCTACCATTCTTGGTAAACCATGATTTATGGCTTAGTACAATATGTGAACTTAGTCACTCAGACACAATGAGCATTCCATGACTAAACAATGTGGTGGGATAAGTTGTCCCATGAGCATAAGATTATTCTGGTAAATTGTACAGACCTAATTATTCCAATTTATCCATAAACTATGTAGAAAAGTTTGGTTCTGACACACACTGAAATTGTACATTGATCCTATCCCATTAATGGGGGTGGGGTGGGATGGGAAAGAGAGTTCATGATGGGGTAAACAATACTGAAAGTTGCTCCACTCAACACTTCTGTGAATTTTCACTCTGCAGGATCAA
>JANHZU010004265.1:71782-83873 GCA_032468055.1 Acrochordus granulatus
TGATAGATTGTTTTTAAATAAGAATGTCCCTCACCCTCAGTTTCATTAATAAGAACAATTTCATGATGGCGTTGGATTGAGAATTTCAGAACTACAACCTTGCTTCAGAAATGCCGATGCTAATTAAAATAAGAGGGCAAACTTTCTCATTGGCCCCAGAGTACAGTAATGATGGTTATCGAGTATCAGTCACAGCACTTACCGGCTACCACTCCAGCTATATAGACAAATCCAATTCTTGTGGCACCATGCACCATTTCAAGGGGAACTCCAACCAGAAGCTGAAGGACCACGTTGAGTCCAAGGTGTTCTATCCTGAGGAAATAGCACTGATTACTTTTATTCACTTTAATTTATTTATTATTATTCCCAGAGTGATGTTTTAAAAGAGCATTATAAAAGCCTATATACATTTTCTTGACAGAATATTATTTTAAAATAACATTTAAAAGCATTAAAATGCCTAGCTTCTTAATCTTCCCAGCTTTCTTGCAGAGGGCAGAAATCTTTTACAACAAAGGTGAGAAAATGCATAAATAAACAAATGATCTGGCTTCTAATACTCCAATGGATATCTCCAATGAAATTGACATTATCTTTGTAAAGACCACCTGGAAAAGGTGGGAAAGTTCAAGTGGGAAAAAAAACTGTTTGGAAAACATTGGAAATGTTTAAAAGATGAAATGGGATCCATTTTGCCTTTTGATTCCTTTCCTGAAAAACAGGCAAACATTTTGAGCCTGGGGGAATTTAGAACTTGCAGATCAGAGGTTCTGGAGCATCACATAGTGTCTGCCAGGTGTTCATCCCTGTTCTAGAGAATGATGCAGAAAAGAGGGAAAGATTTCAGGCCTGAAGGACAGAAATGAAAGTCATGGCTATAAATATGACCAAAAAAAGGGGAGTAAAGTTATAAAAGCACTCAGAAAAGGTATTTTTCTGTACTCCGATGGATTGAATGTGATGTTAACATCACTCAATCATCATATATCATTACTAGATTTAAAAAAACGATCTCCCCGAATGAAAAATAAGGTATTCTATCAGAAGGTTGTATAAAAAATAAGTAGTTACAATTTAAAATTAAATTTTCATTGGAGGATTGTGTATTTTAAAAATCTGTATCAAGGAACTGTATATGTCAAAGAATTAAAAGAGAATGATTTCTTTTTGTTTTTTAAGCTTCTTGAACAATTTAGGTAAACACTTAAAGGAAAATGAATAGAAAGATTCTCTGTTAAGAGATTTTGCACATGTAACAGTTGTGATTTTTTCTAAACTCCAGAAGTTATAAACCCCACAAGATTTGAATAGTGTACAACCTGGTCAGTAAAGTACATAGGATTTTTAAGCAACTAGGGAAAAAGAAATGGGTACTTCATTATTTAACAAGTACAGTATATTAAAATGAGATGGAGACTGCAAAAAGATTTAATTCTTTACTTCATCTGAAAAAAGTAGGATGCATGAACCATTCTGCTTGAATAGCACAACTAAAGGCGATAAATGAACTAATTAAAAAATTGCCAGTCTCCTGAGCCAGATGGTATGTATCCAAGAATACTGAACAGCTCAGTTGTTCAAGATTTACCATCTGATGTTAAGCCCAGATCTCCTTGTACAGTTTTTACAAAATGCTGCTGCTGATCATAATTGTTTAAATCGAAGAGGTGTGGATCGCGAACTCTCTGTGTACAATAATCGCCACTCGTAACATTTAATCAAAATATGTTGTTTAGAGTGAAAATGAGGGTGAAAGTTTGGAACAAGATTTTAAAATCTACCTTTCCCAACAGTGAAACAAACAGAGCTAAACAAAGGCTAATAACACGACATGTCATGCGAAGGTTTGCATTTTTATCCTAAGAAAGAATTTAACCCTCTTTTAAATTACATCTCTTGAGGTGCAGTGATTTATTTCGCCAGTGTTTCTGCATGCGCAGTGTTTGGCTCGTCCTTTAAAAATGAGTTAAGCTGCCTTCCATTCAGCTACACTTCTCCTGCAGCAGCCAAGCGCGTCCGGGACCCATAGTCAATAAGGTCCATAAAACATAATTAGCTTTCTCATGCTCTGAATGTGTCATTCTTTGGATGACAATATAATTGATTTATCCAGGCTTCACCTTCTCTGGGACCAAACAAGTGGGCCCTTGAATCAATGCAATTCATTAGTTATGGCAGGAATACAAATGGGTGGGGCCCTGCAGATCATTAACAGCCACTCTGCCTTAGAGCGGAAAACTAAAATTTATAACTGTGGTGCCTTCGAAAGGTTTTCCCCACCAGGGCTGGAACATGAGCAGCACACACTTGGGGCTGCTCTCAGGAAGCACATGCAGCCTCCCTGAATGAGTCCCTTCTCCCACAGTACCTTCAAGCTGTCATGCTGCCCATAAAAAAGCCGATGAACATAGTAAATTAAGAGATCCACATTAACATTTTAAAGTCACAGCAGGAAGTAGGACAACAATGGATTTCACTACCTTTGAATCCATTTGCCCCTTGGTGGAGGGGGAGGCAGAATAATGGTCTCACCATTAAAAGGCACAAACACAATGTTACTTTCTCGGAGATTTATTTTATTCTCCAGCTGGAGAAATAATCTAATGCAGGCAACTTGGCTGGAAGTGACTGCCGAGTATTCTAAATATTCTACTGTTCTTTAAAAAACAACTATCCCAAACACCAATTGCTTCTCGAGGGGAGAATACCCGCGCGCGCGCGCGCGCGTGCACACGTGTGCATGGTTGGGATGATTTGCACTTCCGAACGGTTTAGAATCTGCCATAAAAAAGGAATCATCCAATGCCATCCAATGGCATCCTTAATGCCAGTTAAGTCTTTAATATTTACAGACAGCAGACTTCAGATACTTGATCTTCCTAGAGATTCCCCTGGAAACCAGCCAAGGGTGTGAAAAAAATAATTAAAAGATTCAGCACATTTTTCAAGCAACACAACAGCCTAGTGGCAACGAGATACTTGTCAAGGCAAAGGTTAGCTTTTTGTGAGAAAGAAAAGTGTTCTGTAATATGACTAAAGTACTTTTAAATCTTTCAAGGTTCCAGGGTGATTGGCTGTGTTTGAAGTAAGTCTATTCATTTAATTCAAAGCAATTCCAGAGAATTTAGGGTGCCTGATTTCCTTCAGATATGTTGACATTAAGTTCCTATAGTGCCCAGCTGGACATTGGAAGGCAGAAGGCTCAGAAAGAATGACAGGGTAAAATCAGATACAGATAGTCCTTGGCTTACAACCACAATTGGGACCAGAATTTCTGTTGCTAAGTAAGGCAATTATTGAGTCGTGCCCAATTTTATAACTTTTTTGCCATGGTTGTTAAGCCAATGATTGCAATGATTCACACAATCATTCAGTAAATCTGCTTCCTCCATTGTCTTTGTTTGTTGGGAGGTAGCTGGGAAGGTTGCAAATGGTGATCACATGACCCCGGGACACTGCAACCATTGTAAATACCATTGCCAAGTGCCCAAATTTTGATCATATGACAGTGGGGATGCTGTGACAGTATTATACTGACAATACTGGTCGTAAGTCACTTTTTTCAGTGCCATTGTAAGTTTGAATGGTCACTCAACAAGTGGTTGTAAATCAAGAATTACCTGTATTATAATAAGTGCATGAAAACTTCTACTGTGTGTAAATAATTTCTCTTGTTGCCATCAGAAGAAGGACTGGGAAAAATCCTCTCAAATTAAAACAAAACTCTCATTAGTATACACAAATTAAATGTTTTCTGCAAATCTAATGAAAAAGAGGTAAAGCTTTCAGTTGTGTCCAACTCTAGGGCTGGTGCTCTTCTCCAATTCACAACCAAGGGAGCCAGCGTTGTCCGAAGAAGCTGCTGTGGTCATGTGGCCGGCATGACTATACGCCAAAGCACACAGAGCACTGTTATCTTCCCCACCAAACATGGTACCTACTTATTTACTTGCATTTCTACATGCTTTTGAACTGCTAGGTTGACAGAATTGGGGGCAAAAACGGGAGCTCACCCTGTTACGCGACCCCTGGCTCTTGAACTCAGACTACTGACCATCCGGGCTGACAAGCACAGTGTCTAAACCATTCAGTTTATCAGCAGAAGGACCAGAAAGTCCAGGTTAGCCCCAGTTAAAGAGAGACTGCCTGCCCAATTCTGAAATGACAATGCACTAAACTTTACCAGTATAGACAGGGATCTTGAATCATTTCGAGAGCTGACACAACGTTAATGTTCTTGTTTTCTTGTTAGACATAATTCATTGTTGAGAGAGAAATCCTACCCAATCCTAAAGTTTTTTCTCCTGGAAGAAGCTTGGACTTGGTGGAAGGACCTCTTGAAAGAGAAGGGAGAAAGCTCAGAACAATCCCTGGAGGCCATGATTCCCAAACCTGAGTAAATTACCTTGAGTTGAGTAAAAGTGTTTTTTATTTGGATAAGGACACACAAACCCATTTCCCAATCACAACAATATTTAAAGGATATTTAAATTGATTTAAAATATTTTACTACATTGGGTAAAAAGCATTTTTTGATTAGTAGTTTGGCTAATGAAGGAAAAAGGTTTGGGAAGCACAGCCCTAAGGGAATGAAATTACAAAAGCAAATTACTTGTGTATTGTTGCCTAGAAAATTATAGTATATGAACATGATTATAAGCATTTGAATGTGAGTGATAGATGATGAGACCCACAAGCTGGGAACCCTTCCACAAATAGATGACAGTATAACTATATTCAGAAACTGACCCTACTAAAAATGGAGTGAGACAGACAATGCACCATTGTGAAACAGGAAGGCACCAAACACAGATGAAACACCCACTAAACTTAAAGCTATAGAGAAGAGGTGTTTAAAGGACTAATAGCTTTGTTTATACAAATACGGAACAGATGATGTAAAAAAGTTTGGTACATACAACTACACCAAAGAAAAGAGATGCAAGAGAATGCAGAAATTATCGCACCATAGCACTGATTCCTCATGCAAGCTAAATTGTTCTTAAGATCTTACCGAGAAACACAGAGTTGTACACAAAGAGAAAAAAGCCATACGAACAGGGAGGTTTCAGAAAAGGAAGAGGGACACAAATTAAATAGATGATGTTAGATGAGTAACAGAAAGAGCAAAGGCATATAAGAGTAGGGTTTCCATTTGTTTCACTACCTTTACTTCATTCAAGGCCTTTGGATGTGAAGTCATGCCAGAATGTGAAACATGTTAAAGCTAATGGGGATGCCAGAATTCTGAGGAACCTTCCTAAGGAACAAGAAGCTATTTAAGAACAGGAATTGGAGAAACAGGATGGATCAGAATAGGGATGGGAGTGAGGCAAGGTTGTATACTGTCTCTGTATCTGTTCAATGGTTGAAGCAATAATGGAATAAAAATTGGAAAACTGGAAGAAATGGGAGCTGGGATAAACTATGGAGATCAAAACACTAACATTTTGAAATATGCAGACAACACCAATGTGATAGTAGATATTGATAAAGGATGCTAGAGATGACTTTGAAGAAGGTATCAACAGTCATTAGGTAAGCACCAACTTAGCCCTGAAGGGGAGAAGTAAGTGAGGAAGAAACTTAAGATTCCCCCACCTTGATTTTCTTTGGTACAAAAGTGGGGAGAAATAATTTTTATCAGGTTTTCAAAATGTTGGTATTATTTCCTGCAAGAGTAAAGTAGAGTTTCCAAAGTCCTTATAGTATTTATTTCCTGACCTGGCCTAACTTGAAGTAATAACATAAAAAACTAGACAGCTTTGAATTACAGATTTAGAAATGGTAAGAATTCCACGGATTGCAAGAAAAATCTATCAATCACTCCTAGACTAAATAAGGAATGAATGCTTCCACAAGGCAAAGATCAGCATGAAAAAAAATTAATGTACTTTTGTGCAAGCAGATGATGAACTAGAAAAAATGATTGTTTAGCAAGTCTGAGGGAAGTCAAAGTAGAAAGCAATAGATTAAATAGACAGATGGGATTAAAGACATTACTGGAATATTTTGTAGAAATTGTAGGAGGAGATGTTACTTTATGGTAACAAAAAATTAGAAAGACTCAATAGCATCCTTTTAAATTAACAAATTAAAAAATGTAATTTTTTATGAGCTATAGTATCCGCTGATAATATAAACAGATACAGACAGCCCAACAAATCATTTTAAACATATATCATTTGAAACGAATACATAACCATGAATACAAGACATCCTCATGACTTTATTTGCACAAAACATTCAACCGCAAACCAGCCAATCATTTTAGCTTAGCAAGTTGTAGGAACTTGTTAGTTGATGGTTCAATTATGAAAACCCAGAAATTGGATTGAGTAAACCCAGAGTATGCAACCAGAGGTGGTTAGGAATTATGACAGGAATACTATGGGAAATTAAATTGGTATGTAGCTGCCCACTAACTTTAAAGAGGTGGAGAACAGTAGGTTATGCCATGATATTGTACCATGAGGGCTGCCCAAGGATGCCAAGTGCGAGGACCTCTTATTTCTTCCCTAATGTCATATAACAATGGAAATGTCAACATTTCCTCAGTACTCACCCTGCATGCATGAAGATGTAGGTGAAGTACCTCCAGGCCTGGGCACGGAGTTGAGGATGATATAATAATGAGTTCTTCAGATAGAAAGGATGGGTGACTTGCAGCACAAACCTATCTAGTACCACTCCATTGTAAAGAAAGAAGGCAACCTAGGAGAGCAGAGAAACAATTCACCATAATCCATTTGCATATCTGGAAAGAAATAGAACTAAATAGCACTTTCAGTTGGAAGTGGGAAAGGTGCTTTGGAGTGTGAGGGGGTGCTCACACCACATCTTCGGCAGCCACACTAAAGCAGCTGCACTTTTCCCTGGAATTATGTGGCTATCATTTGGAGCTGCACCATGATCCTAGGAAGAGGCACATGTGATTTAAAAGTTGCAAATTGTCCCATAAATATTCTGAAGTACCTTTTCGCTCTTGACTCCAAATACCTGAACAGCACTAGGAAGAAATCTGTGATATCAGGAGGCACAAACAGCAAAAGTATTTCTAACCAGAGGTTGGTTTGGACCTTCTCTGTTACTTGTTTGCTTTAAGCGTGAAAGAGGCATTAGATTTCTAACCTTAATCCCTCCTGTTGAAGCCAGTTGTTAGCTCATCTTCAAAAACCACGCACTTAAGTTTTGTCTGCACAAGCTAAACCAAAATACCTGATTAATGAACAATGAACAGCACCATGTTAAATGATGTACTTAGAACCAAACATTTTGCTTTACTCTGTTGTATAAAATAGCAACTTCTAGGAACTTCCAGAAACTATGATGTGTGACTTCCATAAACCTTGATTATGTCACAACGACTGCTAATCACATCATGCTGAGCCAAAGCCAAGCAGATTACATAATGGTTTAGGACAATGTGTGAATCCATCCAATGTGTAGAGAGAATTACATGGACATACGTAAATCCCTGCAGTGACAAAATCCATAACTAGCCAGAATGTCTTTTCTCTGAAATAATTAAGCTCTTCTCATACTGATGCCAAATAAATGCCATTGGAAGAAAGGCCAGCAGTCATAAAGAAAACCACAAACATATTTTCTTCAACTAAAAGTATTCCAGGAGGATTCAGTGACATTTCATTTCTATGGATTCGGCACAACATATTTCCTATGATGTCTGGCTAGGAAACAAAAAGTGTTATCAACTAAATCAGTTTGTCACACAAATGTAAATACTACACGTTTTTATACATAAATGCTAAGTCGACACATTACAAAAATACATGAAAGACTGAGAGGTGTGTTGTTTTACAAATATCCTATAAACATAGTACTAAAACATTTGCACCAAACCTCTGTTTGTTTCTATGGCAATCCCATTGCTTTTATTAATTGCTCAATAGGAAGTAATTGAAACCATTGTAAAATGCCTGAAGATATATTTGAGCAATGTGCTAAACTTTAAATAAAACTTTATTTAAGACATCAAAAAACTGAACAAGAAATTAAAAGGCCAAAGGCTTCCTCCTGCTTTATGTTATTTCCATTTCTTAGCAGCATGGAGTAACTTTAACGTGACATCATTCTTTCATTTAACTGATTCTCCAAACTGACATGGTCCTTCGGAGACCGCAATTTATCCAAAAGTAGGTGAATCATACTGTCTAGATTTCTCCACCTAAATCTCCTTGGATTTCCTTGGTTTAAACTTCATATTATTCATTTAATCCACCTAATCAGGAGGTCTACTGTCTTTCTAGGATTATAAAGGAACAGAGAAATACAGCTGACTATCCCTCAAAAACTGCTCATATGGCTTCTCCCACTGTCATAGAAAGAGCATGATGGATTTAAACAAAACCTTGCAGAACATCCTAATCCCAAGTTAACAGCTGCAGAACAGAAGTTCTCAGCACTACCTGAGATCAATCTGCCAAGTAGCATGAGAAACATTTTAATATCGTGCTCTGCATTTTCATTTTCTGTGCTTGTTTGTTTCCATCCTCTCTCATGTTAATATCACATTTACACAAAAAGATTACTCTGAATTGGAGACATCTCCCAAAGCTGAGAAAAACACATCCCCCTCTAAGAAATCCTGTACAATGCCTAACTCTCCCTCTTGTCAATCTAAGGTTGCCAGCGTCTTCAAAACAAACCTTGGAGGTTCCTCCCTTTGTAATATATATATGACATACTTGTCTGTCTGTCTGTCTTCCTGAAGCAATACTAAACAAAAAAAACGATAACCAGTAATTGCAATTGATCGCCTGTAAAATCAGATATCCCATTTATAAAACTCATTAATTCCTTATCTGCACCATCTGCTCTTCCTCACACGCGCAAATCACTTTCACAAGAGAGGCACAAGAATGCACACAGATAGACACTTCCTTTCCCTCCTTTCAGCAGAAATAACAGGGCAGGAGGAAGAGAAAAGATGATGAAAACCGGGCCCAGCGGAAGGGGTAGCTGCACTGTGAAGAGAAGACAAGGCAAAGGGGAGATCAAACCTATTTCCAGATGAGGCAAGGATAACGGGGAGAGGAGAGAAAGAGAAAGCCCTGTTTACGTGGTACAAAAAGAGTTAAACTCCACAGGGCGGCGGTGCTCCTTCAAGCAACAGCCGATCTGCAAAGGCACCGAGACAGTCCGTCATGTCCTTCACTGTTTTCCTGTTCTTCTCGGGGAATGTGAGACGATCCTCCCAGCTCAGAAGTAATCACCTGCGAGGGAAACTTCCTTTCACAAGCATGGTAGCTCTCCAAACTGAAGGTGTGAAAGACATGTTTCGTGTTCATGCCAGACGCACAATGGTACTGGCTCACATCTTTGATGTCTCCTCCTTTTCGCGTCAATATCGGTTATTTCAACACTACCACAATCTCAGTGGACCTCCTTTAAGAGGCTATTCGACAAAAACGGCTCTGCAAGAGAGGAGACGTTCCTATGGGTGCTATTTTGATTCACTTAAGTAAATGTGGAGAATCTGCAGCTGCTGAAGATGAATCTCATTCTCTTGGATCACTGCTAGACCGCCGCTGTTTAAGTGGGGAGTTGATCTTGGCAACGTTTGGAAAGCCACAGGCCCCTCATGTCTGGATTAAATCTTTATAAGATATTAAATCAAAACAATGCATGAGTTTGGAAAATACATGTTGCCATGGCAAATAAATTTTCTGCCAGTCTCTATCAGCAGCTGACAGCTTTCCAAACCAAATTTAAAAGAAAACTCTAAAATTTTAGCTCTTTAGCTGTGCAAATATTAGAATCTAAATTATCTGTATAAATATTAGGGTTTAAATTATCTGTGCAAGTATCAGGGACTTAATTATACCGGGATTAGCTAACACCAAACTTTAGCTGGCACCTTGCAAGCTGAGCAACTTTCGGGCAATCCTCCAAGTGAAGAGAATACAAGAGACTACGAAAACCCCACCCGCATCCTTCTGATCTTGGAGATACTTGCCTCTACAATCGTGATGGCAATCATGAACCAAGGTGGAGGACAGCAGGTGTAGCTGTCGTAGTACCACTTGCGATCTATTTCACGTGGTAACGTCTCATATGCAACATGTCGAATCAGCCGCTGAGAAAGGCTGAGTCCCGTCTCCTCCAGGAGGGCTTTGCTGCATAGTCTCCTGTTCCCTTGCAAAATGGCTTGGCGGAAGCTATTAGACCTCTTGTTACTCATCTGAAGATACAGTTAAGAAGAAAGAAAGAAAAATTAAAATTCTTGAATCAAATTATAAGCTATTCAGGCTAGGAGTGTTCCGATATGTTATCAGGGTAGGTTCAGTAGTTGGTCATAATGCAGAATTTTACAAGATACAAACCATAGGAATTCAGAACAAACTACTTTCTATTTAATCTCTAGCCTAGCCTTGCCTTTTGATTTAAATCACTGCAATTGGAGCTTATTCTCGGTATAAATCAAATAAATCAAATGTAAAAGGTACTTTCTGTTTTGTTAGCAATGTTTGTAAGGTTCAAATAAGTTGATATGAGCAATTTTTCAGTAATTCTATTAAAAAATACTTTCTCTTTAAAAAAAGAATTCTGAACAAATTAAAACTGGAATTGGAAATATTGTTGAGTGTTATCCTTTACTGAAAAATGTTATTTTATTCTTATATTTTTAATGGAAGAGGAGGTTGTTATGCATAATGCATGATCAATAAACTGGAGACAGATCCTGATTTCAACAATCTCTGCAGGAAGAACCAAGTTATTTCTGCTTCAGAACAAAACTGATTGCTTCTTTGGTGATAATGATCAACAAACAAAAACTCACATATTTTGGGCATGGGATATAATTTGATGATGAACTAGACAAAAATGATTAGGTTGAGGGAAGAAGTTTACCTTGACCTCAGTAAATCTTTATTTCATTAATTTATATGACTGCCCAATTTATGAATGACTCTGGACAACTTGCAATTTAAATAAATATGAAAACAAGGTTTGAAAATAATGTAATATAAATAGTATAATATAATAAAGCATCAGAAAAAAATAACAAAATAATGAATAAAATAAATAACAACAGAAGCAAATGAGACCAATCAATACGTATCTCATTTTGGGTCTGACACTCTACCCAGGCTCATTCCATGGTCCACCCCACCTTCTTTGGGGAAGAGCCAGGTCTTCAAAGCCTTGTGGAAAGACAAAAGGAGTGGAGCCATCTGGACCTTGGGGAGAATGATGTTCCGGAGGGCTAGTGCTACAACAGAGAAAGCAGAGCCCAGGACCCAACTAGGTGACACTGTTTCATGGAAGGTAGCCAAAACTCAAAGCACGCCTGCTTTGCCATTTCTCACAATTAGAGATGGTCTTGCGAGTAGCCCAGCTTTGTGCCATGAAGGTCTTTATAGGTGATATTAGCTGAATTACATCTGTATGCTTATAGGGAGCTAATGCAGCTTGCAAAATAGTAATGCTATAAGAGCACACTGAGATAGATCCATATTTATTCAAGTTGCTGTGTCAATTCAGAGTGGTTTTCTAGGGCAATCCCATATACAGCACATTGCAATAGTCTAAATGGGATATGACAAGTGATTAGGGATGATGAGTAGGACTTTTTGATTCAGAAATGAGTGAAGCTGGTGGTGCACAAGGTGCATTTGTGCAAAGGCCCTCCTAACCACAACTAAATAAATAAGTAGGTGCATAGGTGGAAAGGGAAGAAAAAATAGTGAATGCATGGGATCAAATAGATCACTGGAATGTTCCTTGGAAGAGCCATGGATGATCACCAGAGACAAGTTGAAATACAACTATTTATCCCTATATTTGTCAGAAAGTGGTACTGACCTGATGGCACCTAATTAATTTAGCTCCCCGGATTCATCTATTCCTACATAATTGAGTACAAGTATATAAAATGTTCCAAACGTACACATACAGTGGGGCAAAAAAGTATGTAGTAAGCCACCAATTGTGCAAGTTCTCCCACTTAAAAAGATGAGAGAGGCCTGCAATTGTCATCATAGGTGTACCTCAACTATGAGAGACAAAATGTGAAAACAAATCCAGACAATCACATCGTCTGATTCGGAAAGAATCTATTTGC
>JANHZU010004266.1:0-12546 GCA_032468055.1 Acrochordus granulatus
CTGATTGCTCATTGGAGGGACAGACACTGAAGCTGAAGCTCAAGTACTTTGGCCACATAATGCGCAGAGAGGACTCATAAGAAATGGGTTGAAGGGAAGAGGAGAAGGGGATGGCAGAGGATGAGATGATAGATAGCATAGTCAGTGTGATGAGACTCCGGGAGGCAGTGCAGGACAGGGAGGCCTGGAGTACTGCAGTCTGTGGGGTCGCGAAGAGTCAGACATGACTGCGCGAATGAACAACAACAACAAAATCACCCAGAGTATAAATTCAGAAAACAATATTAAAGTTGATGGTAAAAATTTTGTTCATTGTTCATATCCTAAGTAACCTGTGGAGTATTTTATTGTATTATTTATGTTGCTTTTGCAAGATTGGTAGCATATAAGTTTGACTGATAAATATGATTATAGCTTCACTGCCATGGAACAATTGCAATCTATAAAAAGCTATAATATTTAGGAATATTTAAAGATAGTAAAAATACAACTTGATTTGAACATCGATTGGTAACACTTTTCACAATTTTATATTTCAAAATTAGAGGCACCAATAATTAACTGCCTGTTTCTTTATCTCAGTAAGCTTTGAGAAAGCTAACACCATCTTAACACAACATAAGGACCAATTTGTATGTCTTCAGAATATTCCCATATTCCAGCCTGGAACTGATGTGGCTAAAACCTTAATTTATCTATTCCATCCCAAAACATGTTTTTATCAGTTTGTTTTAATCGCTGTTTTGTAAAGATGGAGCTGATCTGACATAGGTTAACTTCTCACAATTTGGTCATTGATATATTTAATTATTGGAGGATTTCTTTTTGGAGGATCATAATGAGAAGAAGAAAAGGAAGAAGAAGAAACATCTGCGAACCAGAAAGGAAAGAAATGATTTGCATCAGAAATTTGCTCTGAGCCATGCATTAAAGCACAAGGAGAAAATCCTGGTAAGAAGCAAATAAAATTGTGTCAAACATGGCTTTAGTGGACAGAGATAGTCAACTAGAAATGTTTTCCAGTAGAATGCATTAGAATGGTATGTAATACTTTGTCTTCCTTTGGCCTAGTGTTACGGTAGGTAGGTATATAATGAAATATTTTAGAGAATTATGCAACAATTTTATGAAAGTTTCACAGTCATTGTCTGGGCATATATGTTTTTTTCCTTCTGGGTTTGTGCTTAGAAACCTCTATCATTGTAGCCTGGGAAGATGCCAAGAGCTACAGTTGCTCCTCCACCATACTTGCCATGCCTCAAAAGACTAGATGCATAAGTATTACTCATAGCAGTACATCTATTGGAACAGGCAGATAGTAATGAAATGCACAAATAGAAAAATAGCACCACTCTTTAAAGCTCTCTCTCTATCTTACAACAGAAGAGCAATGATTGTATAATTGGAAGCCATTTTCCTACAATAGTCCTTGTTTCAGGAATTGGTCGAAATGAGTAAAACAATACAAAAATAAAATATAGAATTTTGTAGGAGAGAAGGCTATTTTCTTACCTTTTACTTTTTTTTGAATTATCAGAGTAAAATAAATGAGGAAAGAACCAATTGTTACACAATATCTTTTGACTGATATTAATTGCATTTTACCTTTAAAGCTATACTTGTTTCCAGGAGTCCCATGCAAGTAACTCTTCCTCTTTACAGTATATTCTTTTATGTAAGACTGATCTTTGTGGCACAATCCTGTATAGCTTTATACCAGAGCAAGAAATTCTAAATTAAATGGACTTATCTGCCATACCTATGTTTAAAATTCCACTATAGGATACTCTGCATTTTTTAAGTGAATTTGGTGACAGGAAAGAAGCTCTTAATAAATTATCTTTTGAGTCATTCATTAATTGACTCTATTTTTTATAATTTTCATTTTTATGCATTCTTATATAAGAAAATGAAATGTATTACTAATCGGTCAATAAGAAATTAGATTCTCAACATAACTGTATGAATCTTGTCAGCAGTCAATAATTATAGTGTACTTACTAGATCAGAATTGGCTGGATTTATACTATAGATTAAGCTGAAACTAAACTACATTATGATTTAGAATAATATATGTGATCACAGTGAGATTGTAATTTTCATTTCCCATTATATTTACTTCTTTAAAAAATGTCAGGTATATGGTATCTGAAACACTGAATGATCTAAAAATATTTAATTCTATTAGGTGACTATTTTTACTTGTTAGACTTATATTCACATTTCAGTTTAAGAATTCTGGAACTTGGTTTTTCATTTTTTTAATTCATAGGAGCATATAAGGGAGTACTTAAAAGTATTTTTTTTTTGTTTTTTGTTTTTTTCTCTCTACATTTGTATCTGTAGTCTGTTTCCTAGTTTTTGAGAAACATTATATGTTTGTATATGGAATGATTTTAGGCACTAATCGTACATAATTATTATTTTGTAATAATACTAGAATAAAAAAGTTGGTATAAGTGAAATAATGTTTTTAAAGTGCATTGTGATGGAGTATACATTTTTCATTACCAGTCTTCAGCTTACTAGGCATATGTTCATGTCCATTTATTGTTTCTTAGGCAATAGTTGGGTTGGATCCAGAAATCTACTAATTTAAAAATTGTTTAGAAACAGGTTTAGCCCATATTGAGAGAGAGAGGGAGATCAACAAACCATTGAAAATGAAAAACAACAGGAACAAAACAAAAACTTTAAAACCCAGAAACAAATAGAAAAGCAAAATTAATTCTGTTAATTTGAATCTATGTAAATGCCGTTTAAATATGTTTGTATCTTTGAATGTAGATGTCTAAAATTTTATGTCCAACTTTAACATTGCAAATGCTATATCAGACTTGCTAAAATTTCTGCGTTAAAGAAAATGCATTAAAGACAAGTAATTTTCATTAATAGTATATCAGTAAATACAGTAGTAATGTAAGAAAAGTAGAGATTGGGTTAACATATACATTTGTCTGATACAGGATCCGTTAGGTAATTCAGTCTCTTCATTTTCCAGGGAGAAAACTTAAATAACTGTCAAAAGTGTCAAGGTAAGATATTTATCTAGGTATACTGTTATGTGTGCTGGGGAATACAATATATTTTAGAGAATTCTGAGATCCTTTCATTTGATGTGTGCTTTCCACAAATTACCTCCTGTATAGAGCTTCCTAGAGGAAAACAGATTGTTCCCCTGACTGAATGTGAATTCAGGATCAAGAATTCCAACCCCCTCCTGATATCCACAATTCCATTATCACCAGTACAGCGACACAGCTTCATAACATCAGCTATCAAAGAACTTCCACCTCCATTTTATATGCATTCCAATGGAGAACTAAATGAGAAACAAAATGCAGGTATGAGAAGCTGAATATACTAAAAAACTTGCAAATTTTCTGGTGTGTGTAAGAAATACACTGTGAGTGTGACTAATTATAAAATATTTTGACAGATGAAAAACCATACAAAATTTGGAATAAAGCATTAACATTTGTTTATAAATGAAGTCACCAGTTCTGTACCATAGGCTACATAAGTACAAAAACTAGTGCATCATGAGCACTGCTCTTTTATCATGTCTATAAAGAAAAGTTCTTAACAGAAATGCATTATTATTATTTTATGATTTTGCGCATGTTTTTCCAAAATGTATTTTGTTTCTTTACAGGTACCTCTGTTCCATCATCCTGCCTTGGAGTCAAACGGCACAGGTATCCTCATTTCACAACTTCTAGACATCATCATGAGAGTGTAATGACATAGCACTGCTGCAAGTTCCAGACACTGAGGTTTAATCTTCTGATAGTTTATGGCACTTTTTAAAATTAATATTGTGCTGAAGTAGTGCCCCAGTCAGCTGTGTTTGATGGATGTGTTTCAAATTATTTAGGTCTGAATAGGAATGCTGTTGGTATACAGTAACCATCACTATTCATCAGATTCTTTGGTCCTTTCCTCACTTGCATTTACGCATGAGAGAAACATGCCCATGCAACACGGACCTGCCCATTTAGGAACACTTCTCCATAGCCATTAATTCTTCTTCTTCCTTGCAGTTGCTGCTATGTTCAACAGGCTTGCAGACTTGCAAAAGTGTGGTGAACAAGCTCTTATGATCAGAGAGGATAATATGTGTATTTTTTTATACAAATACTCAGGAATAGAAGACATACAGAAAATATCCATTGGGTTAACATCCCCACATTTGACCCCCACCAGAGAAGACAATTCCCAGTTATTTGGATGGAATATATGAGATAAGTCAGCTGAGATTACCATTCCACAATATTATCCCAAAGGCTAAAGTACACAGAATTTAGGAATATATGATGCAGCTGATATGTGGCCAAGACCCAGTGAAAATTAAATACATTATGTTTATTAACAAAAACCCATAATGATTTACAAAAACTATTTAGTTCAATAATGACTTTCTGCAAACTGCTGAATTCCTTTTTAAGAAGATCAACAGTATATTATTTGTAGTTTTTTAATACTTTTGATATATGCAGTATGTTTTGCATTATTCTGTAACTCTAAATAAATTAGAGAAAAAAGGGAGACTATCTATGAAAAAAAACACATCACCCTTCATCTATTACAGTAATGTTAATGCTCTTAGAATTCAGGCACCTTCAGAAAAAGAACAACTGTAATGTGTATTTTGATTGGTAGTGCTAGGAGTCATCCATTTGAAAACATTATTAAATACTGTTTCTTATTATCTTATAAACTTATTTTTTATACTACCCTCTTCCTGTTTAGGTCCATGTGGTGGAATCCTGAACTGCCTTCTGTGACTTCAATGCTACGTCGAAGTCTCTCCTTGAAATCTCAAAATACATTAGGCAACAGACCTATGTGGCACTTGAGTCAGAGCAGGTCACAGATGCTTCCTCACCGAGAATTTATATGGAAGCCTTTCCAAATTGACCCCATACTTCTGAAGGCAGAGAAGGAATACTGTGCCAAAACAAAGGGAGTACAAAAAGTAATTGGTCAAAAATATTCCTTGCAAGATAGCAGAGAAACTATTCCAAACATCAAATTTATGTACAAGGAATCATAAAACCATGAACTCTGAGTAACCTACACTGAGTTAACAGATGGTCAATAGGAAAACAGGCACTCTCCTTTCTGATTTTCACAAAATTTTAGTATGAAGACTGCTGCACATCTTTGTGAATGAGAACTTGGAGCCTTAATTTGAAGATAGTAAATGTTCTTCTTGCCACAGATTAATCACAAACTGTTCTAAATGGCTGTGGTTTTCTTTGGGAAATCTGTATGCTACCTGTCATAATAAAGACAGCTGAAGACAGGTTGAATACATATTTCCCACCTATTTGCTTTTCTGATAAGAAATAAAGAGGGCTATATATGGAGGGAGATTTGTGTACCAAAGGTGAATTGCCAGTGGGAAGATGAATGAATCTATTATAAGCTTTTGTCTTTTTCATATCCTCTGGATTATTTTTGATAATTTGTTCCCCAGTGAGATGCAAAATCAGCTCAAAGAAAAATTGATGCATCAATCTAGAACAAATTCAGTGAAGATAGGTAGAATTAAGTGCCCTTCTTGATTCTCCTTGAGAATCTTTTCCACCATTGAATTCATATTACCATGGCAAATGTTGGTTTAGGAGACTTCCATCATCTGCAGGAGAATGTCACTCAACTCTTTTCCAATAGAAAAAAATGTTGTGCCTATCTAACGTATACACAAGGTTTTCTTTTTGAAAATTCTATGAACTTTCATAGAAAAAAGAAAAAGCAAGCAAAACTGTTGTTGCAATTTTACCTTTGGGATGTACATATCATTCTCCTAGTTCTTAGAATTCTGACCAGACTTGGACTCTCTTATTACTACCTTGGCTCATAAGTAAAACAAACAAACAAACTTGTGTATACATTAGAGTACATAAAAATGTGCGAAGAATGCAGTTCTTTTATGTACTTTTAAAGTTCATAAAATAATGTTTATCTTCTAAAAGTTGAACAAAACTAAGTAACTCTCTCTTAAAGTATATTTATTAGACACAAAATAACTTTAATCAATAACTATTCAGTGAAGTATCTATTGATGAAGCCATGTATCAGAACTTTTATGTGGTAATGGATTTGATATAAATTAATGAAGTTTGTATGTGACTTATAAAGGCTAACAGATTTTGAATGTGGTTCAGATTGGATTTTGTTCTGTTTTCTAAAAAGCTATACAACTTAATAGATAAATTAGAAGTATTGAAAAGTACATGAATGTATGAATGTATCAGAAGTATTGTATTACTTTTGTATTTTTCACATATAGATTAAGGAAGTTTAGATAAATAAGCCTGGAGTAATAGTTATATGTTTCACTGAAATGCAATGTAATGGCAACCAAAATACTGTACATGAAAGATTTATAGCCAAATGTAAGTTAATTCACACTAAGAACCCAAGCACCTGATTAAATTTGGCTTGAGTACTTTTTCTCTTGACAAAATAACCATTTTTAGAAATATTTTCTAGGAGAGTTTTTTCAGAAACTTAAGTTTTTAATCATATCTTAATTAAAAACCCATTTATTGTCTAAAAAAGTAATCACTCATTAGTCTTTAATGGTAAATAGCATTTTTGTAAAATTATACATTTCACAAATTTTATAAGGAAAAACACTGAGCTTGAAATATATTAATGAACAAAATATTAATAAAGTATAGAAATTATTGTGTTTCTCCCTTTCCCATGGACTGAGCACAATTAAAGATCTATACTGCAAGTTAGCTATTTCATTGGTTTTGGTAGATATGTATGAATACACAGAAGACATTTCTGTTGAAGCAAAGTGGCTTGGCAAAGTGTAACAGTCTCCCTGACACTAATGGAGAGGTTGGAGCAGAGTCCCTTGATTTTCCCTGTTGTGGCACTACTTTGTTCCAGTGATGAGAGGGAAGGCAACTCTGCATAGCAATTACAGCTTCTAGAAGCCTAGAATGCAGTTGTTTTTATTCTCATGAACTTAAAATTAACAAAACTTTTATCTGTGCAACATAATTGACCTCCATCTTCACAGAGATTTTCAGTAGATCACTAGAGCTGTGCTATGTACCTTCGTGCTTTAAACATTATACTATTGTCCCTGTTCCTAAGAAACCTCTATCAGCGGGCTAAATGACTACAGACCTGTAGTCTTAATATTTGTAGTTATGAAGACCTTTGAAAGGCTAGTCCTGACCCATCTGAAAGCAATCACAGATCCTCTGTTAGACCTGCAGTTGGCCTATCAGGCTAACAGTTTAGCAGATGATGCTGTCAATATGTTACTCTGTTATATCCTGCAACATCTTGCTCACCAAAGACTTATGTAAAGGTCCTTTTTGTGGACTTCAGCTCAACGTTTAACATCCTCGTCCCAGATTCTTCACGACAAACTGACCCAGCTCACTGCACCTGCCCATACATGTAAGTGGATTACCAGCTTTCTGACAGATAGGAAGCAATATGTGAGGCTAGGCTAGGGAAAATTACATACAGTACTTGGACAATTTGTACTGGCATTTTTCAAGGATGTGTGCTCTCTCCACTACATTTTCCCTCTACACCAGTGACTACAGCTCTGGAAACCCCTCTGTCAAAATTGTGAAGTTTGCAGATGACACAAAAATCATTGGACTCATTAGAGATGGAGATGAATCTGTTGTCAGAAGGACATTGATCAGTTGGCCCTGTGGTACAATCAGAACTTAGAACTGAATACATTTAAAACTATGGAAATGACTCTGGATTTTAGGAGGAGTTTTATTTCTCCCTTCCTTATCATACTCAACAATACAGTATCAGCAGTACAGTCCTTCAAGTTTCTGGGCTCTATAATCTCCAAAGCCTTGAAATGGACAGATAACACCGTTAAGAATGTACATTAGAGGATGTGCTTCCTACGTCAGCTCAAGAAATTCAACCTGCTTCAAGAGCTTCTGAATCTTCCTTATAGAGGAATCACTGAGTCTGTTCTTTATACATCTGTATCTGTACAGACACCAACAAACTGTCAAGATTGCAGAAAGAATAATTGCAGCTAGCCTGCCGTCCATAGAGGGCCTATATATTGAGAGGGTCAAGAAAAGAATGGAGAAAATATGTGCAGACCCCTCACACCCTGGACACACCTTGTTTGAACCTCTTCCCTCTAGAAGGTGCTATAAGATATTGCACACCAAAACTACCAAATGGAGAGTTTTTTCCCAGAGCTATAGTACAACTAAGTGTTTGAACCATGTTATATGTTACATGACACATCACAAGGGTAAAGAATTCCAAGTTAACCTGTATGTGCATACATACTTATTTTAATTCAATACTTAACAGTATTCCTTTCTACTGGCTGCATACCTACTGCTGTATACCTAATTATTTGCTTATGTTACTATTTTATATAGCTGTCTTGCAAATATACTGAGAGCCACTGTACTAAGTCAAATTCCTTGCGTGTCTAACCATGCTTGGCCAATAAAAGTATCTGTGAATCCATTATATGTATGTTGCTATTTTATGCATGTTTATTCGATCATTTGTACAAATCAGTGTGTATGTTCCTCCCATGCTAGACTGTATGCATTCATTTTCCTGAGTAAAAAGCAGCTCTCCTGACCACCTTTGGTGCACATTTTAGAGCATCTCACTTCCATTTTTAGTACTGTACTTGGATCCTGGGATGTATGTTTCATTCAGTACTTCCTCTACCATCTGTGATGAATATCCCCCCAATAATTAATAAAGTCCAGGAATCTATATCAGGCACTTTCCTGATTTTTTTTAAATGGATATTATTCATTGTTGTAAAATAAAAGTTTTGCATTCTCACATGTTACGTAGCTGTTGAAATCACCTGTCAGTTACAGATGTCCTCATTTACAGATTGTGGGAAAAAATCATTCTACATTCTACACATTGAGGTTGGTCTCTTATAAGTGTGCATGTGGAAAAGAGAACTATATAATATCAAATATGAATGCAAATAAATTGATCACTATGCAAGAAAACTGCATAGCAATTGTCATTCAATGTCTGTGTGAACTTACATTTTTGGCCAAAGGGAATATACAGTATACATCTTTTTTGCTTGCAGAGCTATATATCTTTGGGTATGGCGTTTATATCCCATATAGGAATCTATGTGACACGCCCCAACATTGCACTGATGTCAATTTTCTTTATTGTCATCTTGCTGGGAAGAGTTTTTTAGGTTCATTTATGTTGAGCATGGGTCAACTGTAGTAATGTTCTGGAGAGTTTATTTTTCTTTGTGTTAGGCATGATGTAATTAAAGAACAAAATCAAACATGGTTTTCTTATTGGTTTCTCTGCAGAGCAGAATGGAAGGAATAATGAAAGAAAAATGAATGTGGAGTAAAAGGAGCTGACATTTATTGCAGTTAGGACTACAATTACACAACAAGGCCAGATAAAAAGACAGCAATTTTTCCAACTAGAGTGGGTGAAATTTTCCAGAAACATAACTTATGAACTTAAATAGAGAGGCAGGAATGTCTGCATAAGAAAATATCAAAATACACATATATGGATTTTATTTATTTTTATTTATCAGATTTATATGCCACTGAAATCAAAAACGACTCTCAGCGGCTTACAATAAAAACAATATTCACTTACATTAAATTGTTTGAACTCAACAATATTTTTGATGTGGCAAATATACAACTGGCTTGTAAATAAGCCATTAAGAATAACCTTGAGAAAACAGAACAGCGAATTTTATTTAATAAGGCTCGCGTCACTGCTACTGTATTTCTGCACGTATTTAGTTTCAAATAGATGTGACTGAATTAAATCGGAATTGGGGGATTTCCTAATCGGTATGCCAGATCTTCAACCTATGCAAGAATGGTTATGGTCGGCGAAGAAGGCATTTCTGTTGGCTTCTGACTACCAAACGGTTACTTTACACGAGATAGCAAGACGTGCAGAAAGCAATCGTTTCGATTCCTAAACCGGAGGTGTCAGCGCCATCATCGCAAGGCACTTTTCTTACGGGTCCGTTGGTTTTAAAACCGCCTGTCAACCTCGGACGATCGGGAGGGCCCCCCGAATTGAAAGAAAAGCCTCACGCTGTCGGAGGCTCCTTTTCTCCCACTGGCTCCCCAAAACGCACCTTTTTCATTGGCCGATGGACCCTTTTATTTAAGAAGTGCGAGTCGGAAGCGTCAGAGGGAAATCCGAAGGCGCAGCGAGATCGACAGAGAGACGAACGCTCTGCAGCTGATCGCCATCGACGTGCTCAAGATGCCTTTCAACGCAGATCTGTGACTCTATTAAGCCGGAGGGAATATTGGTCAGTGGTCAGTCTCACTTTTTTTTAAGTCCGAAGGGCTGATTCAGTGTGCTCGTGGGCGGGGGCGGCAGCTCCTCCCTTCCCCTCCCTAACCTGCTCTGAAGGTGGCGGAAACAGGAACCTTTCAGAACCGGAACTGATCAAAAGGAGGGGACGAGGAAGCGGCGGAGGAAGACGCCTTTTGTCCTCCACCGCAGGTCACGTGGTGGCGGCACGACCGCCCCTTCCTCCGCTGCCCCTCCCGCGGCGGAGCCCGGTGCGGCTGCAGCATGGCGGATACGGCCTCGCAGGTGCTGCTGGGCTCCGGCCTCACGTTGCTCTCGCAGCCGCTTATGTACGTGAAGGTGCTAGTGCAGGTGAGACCGTTAGCCCCCCGTTCAGCTTCTCCTCTCGTGCGAGAGAGTGAGAAGGGGCAGCCGAGAGGGAGGGACCACGGTGAGCCCCCTCGCTCTTTTCGGGATGCTGACATTGCTTCCTCGTGGGCGATCGTTGTACTCTAGGCCGCTGATGGCCTCCCCTGCACCCTCCCTCTCGGAGCGTCGTTTGCCCTTGGTTGGGAGGATCATTCTTCGCCACCCCTCTTGTCCCGATGTATGTATAGTCGCCGCCTTAGAAGTAGGAAGGAAGCCACCGGCGTGACCGCAGATCAGCTCCTGACGATCATCTTCCCGCACTTCTACTCGGGCCCCGCGGCGGTCTCTTCTTCTGCCTGGAAACACCGATGTTGTCGGGGATGAATTTCCTTGGGGAACGGCAGCCGCAGCCAGTTCTTTTCCAGAGCTTTATTCTTCCCAAGAACCTTGCTTTGCAGTCAAGTAACAGCAGAAACTTCCTTAGTGCAGGGTTTTAGTCCGGTTAGAGTGAACGATGGGACAGGTGCCCTTAGACCCTTCGCAGAGTTCTCGTTTGTAAAAAGAATGCTTCCGCTGAGGTTTTGCTGTCGTCAGACACTCTGCCAGTTGTTTGTCACACTCACAGGCCGCTCTGCCACAGATGCTTTTTGACCGGCACTCTGTCTCCGATGTTTTACACAACAGTTTGTAGCGCTGCCATTTTACTCTGTTATGACATTTCAGAGAGAGCCTGGTGTGGCGATAGCAGCAGTCGTGCAAGAAACAGCAGTGGTCCACTGCATCCAGAGGCTTTCCAAAGCCGCCTGTTCCACAGTAGCAGCCATATAAGTTGAGTGCTAGCAGTGGGATTTGCAGACGATCCCGATAACACCACAGAGTCAAAACCATGTCCAGAACACTGCGCTTCTCTCGTTTACTGCCTACGCTTTGTTTAAATTCTTGCAAGAATAAAACTCCCAATATAAGCCATAGGGCAGTCCTCATTGCAGAAGCCAGTTTCAAAATAGTTTATCCCACTCGGGTATCTTTGCCGATTTTCCAACTCCCAGTCAATTTTCTAGTTTTATATGAGCCTCATATTAAAGTCTGTCAATGTCTTATTTTTGATGGCAGTGTCTAGGACACTCCCGGACAAACTCCCAGTAATTTCAGACTTGAGAACTTCTTTATTTAGAAACATTGGATGTTGGTTTTGGCATGTTGTGTCTTTATACTTATTTCATCCTTAACTGAAAACCATAATTTTGTAATAACAACAGTCTTCATGTACAGACATTTACCAACCACTGTGCTTTAGAACATGAGCTTCTAATCAAAAGTACAAGCTAAGGCACTAAGTTAAAAAAGGATATTTGCATTTTCAGGGTATGAATATATGAATCCCTGTTAAAATCTTTGAACCTTAAATTTGTAAAGCGAAATGATGCACTGTTATTAATCTTATAACTGTTCACTAAGGACTGGTCAAGGCTGGGGGAATGTCTGGCTGTCTTTATATGGAAAACGTCCTCTGTATGATGAGTGTACTAATACTCTGGGAAATCAGAAAACTTGGTATTGCTTGACAGTGAAATTTTTTGCTGAACTGTATATCTTCTAAATAGTTTATGTTGTGAATTGGAACATATGCATCTGGCATGCTCTTAGCAAATCAATTAACCACCAAAGTAGTTTCATCTAAAAATTAACTACCTAGTTATTTTCTAAGTTAACCATCCTAGTCATAATACATTTTGAGGCAGCAAGATATCTTAAGAGAAATTTTCTGCTTTAAAATAATGAAATATTAACAGCAAAATATTGCAAAAGAGTAAGTATGTCTGTAAAGACTCTCACTCGTCCAGGGTAATTGCATCGCAACAAAAGTTTAAA